>CAUYQV010095096.1:0-19662 GCA_963574575.1 Galagoides demidoff
TATATATTAGTTTCATAATAGTCCTAAGTATGTTGGATACTTTTTTTGCCATTCTTGAGATACTTGACTAAGAAGAATGTGTTCCAGCTCCATCCATGTAAACATAAAAAAAGGTAAAGTCTCCATCTTTTTTAAGGCTGCGTACTATTCCATGGTACATATACCACAGTTTATTAATCTATTCATGGGTCAGTGGGCACTTGGGCTTTGTCTATATCTTGGCAATTATGAATTGGGCTGCAATAAACATTCTGGTACAAATACCTTTGTTGTAAAATGACTTTTGGTCTTCTGGATATATACCTAGTAGAGGAACTGCAGGATCAAACAGCAGGTCTACTTTTAGTTCCCTAAGTGTCCTCCAAACTTCTTTCCAAAGGAATGTATTAACTTGCATTCCCACCAGCAGTGCAGAAGGGTTCCCTTCTCTCCACATCCACGCCAACATCTTTGGGATTATCTTATGTGGGCTACTCTTACTGGAATTAGATGATATCTCAAAGTGGTTTTGATTTGCGTTTCTCTGGTGACTAAAGATGATGAGCATTTTCATGTGTCTGGAGGCCGTGCGCCTGTCTCCTCCAGAGAAGCTTCTGCTGAAGTCTCTTTCCCACAATGAAATCGAATCACTTGTTCTTTTCTTATTAGTTTGCGTTCTCTGTGGATTCAAGTTATCAAACCTTTTCAGAAACATAACCTGCAAATATCTTCTCCCATTCTGAGGGCTGCCTGCTTGCTTTACTTATTGTGCTCTTGGCTGTGCAGAAGCTTTTTAGTTTGATCAGATCCCAGTAATATATTTTTGGTGTTCCTTCAATTGCCCAGGGGTCCTCCTCATAAAATAATCTCCCAAGCCAATTTTTTCAAGTGTTTCCCCTGCACTCTCTCCAAGTATCTTTATAGTTTCATGTCTTAAGTTTAAATCTTTTATCCAGTGAGAATCAATTTTTGTTAATGGTGAAAGGTGTGGGTCCAGTTTCAGTCTTCTACAAGTTGCCAGCCTATTCATCTAGTACCATTTGTTAAATAGGGAGTCTTTCCCTCAATTTATATTTTTAATAGGCTTATCAAAGATCAAATGTGGTAAGTGGCTGGGTTCATCTCTTGTTTCTCAATTCTGTTCCATACATCTACCTCTCTATTTTTGTGCCAGTACCATGCTGTTTTGATCACTATAAATTTATAATATACCCTGAAGTCTGGTAGTGTGATTCTACCTGATTTGTTTTTATTTCTGAGTAATGTCTTGGCTATTTCAAGGTTTTTTCTGATTCCATAGAAAATGAAGTACTTTTCTCCCCAGATCTTTAAATTATGACAATGGTGGTTTAATAGGGATTGCATTAAATCTGTAGATTGCATTGGTAGTACGGACATTTTAACAATGTTGATTCTTCCCAGCCATGGGCATGGTATGTTTTTCCATCTGTTAACATCTTCAGCTACTTCTTTTCTCAGAGTTTCATAGTTCTCTTTATAGAGATCTTTCATGTCCTTGATTAGGTAAATTCCCAAATATTTCATCTGCTTTGGCACTACTGTAAAAGGAATAGCATCCTTGACTATTTTTTCAGCTTGACTATTGTTGGTATATATAAAAGCTACTGATTTGTAAGTATTGATTTTGTATCCTGGACACCCCTGGTTTAAATCCTAGGTGGGATCCTTCAGACAAATTGTTTGGATTCTCTTTTCCTTTCTAAGGAGTAAATAAATAAACAAATTTTCCAGCACAGCACATAGCACATAGTAAGCATGCAAAATCATATATGTAATTAGCTATAATTATCATTTGCTCAAACAACAAATATTTATGAGGCACCCACTGTGTGCCAGGCACTGTTGATGGCTCAGTCAATAATCATCGAGCAAGGCAGAAATGTCCCTGTCCTCACTGAGTTTATATTACAGTGGGTAAGACAGATAAACAAGGAAACAAGTAAGTAGTGTACTATCACATCTCTGAAGCAACCTGCTGATTCAATGAACTCACCAAGGACCCCCTAACCAAGCCTGTGTCCTCATGTCTGGCTGTTCCATTGGCATGGATTACTGCCTGCTCCACTTTCACATTTTAAAAACCCTACCCCAGCTCAGTGCCTGTAGCTCAGCAATTGGACCACCAACTACATACACCGGGGCTGGCAGGTTCACCCTGGGTGACATAGTGAAATTCTGTCTCAAAAAAAAAAAAAAGTCCTATGCCCTTTTTCAAAACATAGCTCAGCCTCCATCTATTAATTTTTTTTCTTGATTCTCTAATTTAATTAATTCTTTTATGGGACCTGCTTCCGACCCCCATAATGCTATTATTTAAGTACATATTAATCATTACCTCCTAAGATCCTTCTGGGTTCAAACCCGGCCTGGGCCTGCCAAATAACAATGACAACTACAACCAAAAATAGGTGTTGTGGTGGGCACCAGTAGTTGGGAGGCTGAGACAAGAGAATCACTTAAGCCCAAGACTTTGAAGTTGCTGTGAGCTTGTGATACCACGGCACTCTACCCTGGGTGACATAGTAAAACACTGTCTCAAAAAAAAACAAAAACAAAAACCCTACCCCCTTTTTCAAAACCTAGCTCAGCCTCCATCTATTAATTATTTTTTTCTTGCTTCTCTAATTTAATTGATCAATTCCTTGTGGGACCTGCTTCGCACCCCCATAATGCTATTATGTAAGTACATATGAATCACTACCCCCAAGATCCTTCAAAGCAACGGTAACTTCCCTTTGGCAACACTGATCTGCTTTGTGTCACATGGTCCGTGTTCCACTTTCTTTCCCAGGGAGTAAGTTTGTCCCCTGAGGGCAGAGACCACATCTGCCTAATACACTCACTGGGACCCTCTTATGGAGCCCAGGGCCTGGCATGAGCAGGTGTTCAAATGTTTGTTGATTGAACAAATACGTCATCGAATGGCCATGTCTTAGCCCTCTTGCTGACTTCGGATCCCTGGAAGGCAGTGGCTATGCTTTATTCATTTAACATTGCGGGGATGAACTGAGACACAGCAATATTGGGCATAATTGCTCCACCAATTACTTGGCTTGTGTTTTGGCCTGGTCTCTTTTTAGTGTCCAAACTCCCCCATCTTTAAATACATCCTTGCCTTTTTAGAGAATTGTTTGCGATGTTGCAGGAGTTAGGTGAAGGTGAAAAACAGCATACACGGAAAGCAATTCGGCTGCCTTGGCAATGAGGTGCTTCAAAAATCTCAGGGATTGATTTTTTTCTTGCCATTTTTAGTCCCTGAATTTCCTTGGACTTATGCAAAACCCACAAGGATGGGGACATCAGCCAGTAGCCTATTATTGTTGATGATTTAACAAGGGACTTTAGAGACTCTGAAGACCGCATTTTTCTTTCTAGGACTCATACAGGCTGCCAGGGAAAGAAAAACAAAAAGCACCCGGGTGAGGCCTTCAAGTTTTACCTCTCCCTGTGAGGCTCCTACAATGTCCTTCTCTTTTCCCCCAGTGACACCATTCACCAGTCCCAGCAGCCAGAAACATGAACCTTACTCTCCCAGCCTGAAGTATACACTCTGGAAAACAGATTGGAAAATCTTTTTGGAAAAAAAAGTTTATTGCCACTCCAAATGAACACGCCATATTGTTTATGTTGCTCATGAAAAAATTTTAAAAGCTATTCTAGATAAAGAACGGTGTCAAGATTTTAAGCAGCACGCACACAGTACAAGGATCCCCAATGATGGTTCTTTACAATGAAAGGTAACTTCCTCATCTCCATATAATCATTTCAATCTAAAAGTTGACTGATTAAAACACCTAGTTGTATAACAGAGAATAAAGCATGCACATTTTTATAAATCACATGTACCAAATTTGTCTTAGAACTCCTATTTATTGGATACACAATATACCAGACTAAAGCAATAATTATTTGGCTGCAAATGTCTGTGCTGACCTCGATGACTTAGAATGCTTCAGTACTTCCTGCCTCTGTGCCCCAGCCACACTGGCTTGGTTTCAGATCCTTGAACAAGTCAAATTCCTTCCAGCTCGGGGCCAGACATTTTGAGACCTGTCCTAAGAATTTGCTTTGTTCCATTCTTTATCTGGATGACTTAGTTTACCCAGTTCCTCAGATGGCATAGCATATTCTTCTTATGGAAGGCCCTGATGACACTTCCTCTTCTCCAAGACACACCCGAGCACACGTGCAGACTAGACCAGACCCCCACCCGGTCATTCTCTCTCCTACTCTTTTCCATTGTAATGTTTTTATCACTTCTGCGAATGTCTCCCCAAATTCAGTTTCCTCACTACACTGTACACTCCAGAAAGCTGGGTATGATTTCAGTCTTGATCATCATCTACTGCAGGAGGCACCCAGACGACAAGAGGTATTTGTGGAAGGAATGAATTGCTCTCCTAGTAGCGTCTGGGAGAACCCAGGCGAGAAGAGCTGAGGAAGCAGGTGAAAACCGAGGATGGGTTGAATTAAAGTTTCTCAAGACAGAGCAGACTGCGATTAAAGACCCAAACTGTATTCAAGAAGAATAGCCAAGGCTGTGGCCAAGACAAGAGTGTTCTCATCAAGTGTAAGAACAAAGGGAAGTCAGTCACCCCGATGAGACAGGGCAGCCTCAGATGGTTGATTTTCTGTTCATGGAAGGAGTCCAGGCTAGTGGCTTACGGCTGAAACTTTGAACGTTGTGAGAGGCACAGAGGACCTACTTTACGTCACCTGTGGCTGAACGTAGAGTTGAAAGGAGAGTCTGAGCCCTAACAGTACCCCTTATTAACTATGAGAACCAGAAGAAAATTATTTTCTGTCTCTGAGCCTCAGCGACGTCTGTAAAATGGAGATAGAACCCTCCCTCCACCAGAGGGCAGTGTGGTATAGAAGTGTGTAAGGGGTACGTCATGCTCCTTCCCACTCGGTTTTTTCAAAAAGCTTCTACTCAGACGTGATCTCTGCTTGTTCTTTGTGTTTCTGTCGAGGTGTGTTTACTCTGTTAGATGCACTTCCCTGTCCACCCTCCATAGACTAGAAGCTGCTTGAAGGGAAGAAACACTCTATTTTTTTTTTTTGAGACAGAGTCTTATTTTGTTGCCCTGGGTAGAGTGCCATCGCATCATAGCTCACAGCAACCTCAAACTCTTGAGCTCAAGACACCTGTTACATTAGCCTCCCATGTTGTGGGGACTATAGGCACCCGCCACAACACCCAGCTACTTTTTAGAGACAGGGTCTCGCTCTTGCTCAGGCTGGTCTCAAACTCCTGAGCTCAAGCAATCCACCCACCGTGGCCTCCCAAAGTGCTAGGATTACAGGGGTCAGCCACCACGCCCACTTGAAAAAACACGTCTTCTTACCATAATTCCATTGGACCTATGATGGCCCACAGATTAAATTGGGGGATGAAAATGCCTGGCCGTCAGGGGTCTGGTGCATGAAAGAGGACCATGGGACTATAAATCTACTACCAGGCTACTTGTGATCCCTCCACAGGGATCCACTCCTTGGAAGCTCCCTGACTTTATTCCTGTATATGGCACAAAAGAGACACTTGATAAATATTGAATGAACGGATGAATGAATGAATGACTCTGTCTTTGGTAGGCATAGCAATAAAGAAAAAGAAATTTAACTTTGTCTTCTAGACTTTGAATGCCTCTGCCAACAACTAAATATCTTCCAGGGAGGGCAGATGGCGGCCTGTACAATGAACAATTTAATCTTCAGAAAATGGAACAACTTTGCCAGCAAACTCCATTTTTCTCTGGGAACACATTGTCAATAACATGTGCTCTCAAATATGTGGTGAAATTGATGACTGGGCCCTGATTTATGGAAACAACAACAAATTAAATGATTACCTTTCTTTTTCCTAGCTTGGGGTCCTTCAGACCAGCCATGAAATTTTTTTTTTCTGTGTTCTAATATTAGAGGAGGTCTAATTAAAATGCTTCATTGTGCGATTGTGTACGGAGTGGAGGAAAGAGAGCAAAATGTCCAGGGTATATTAATTTAAAACTAGGAAGGGAAAAGCCACGTAAGTGATAATGAAGATTAACTTAGGCTTTTCTTCCTCAAATAAAAGCAGATATTGAGGGAATCTTTCATACAAACACTTTTGCGGCCATTAATTTGGTCCATTTATAGAAAACTTTTTTGCTTTTGGAGAGACTTAAGGCTTTGGATCTGAGCGAAAATAAATTAGGGTCAGGAAGGGGTGCTTAGAGAAATGGGATTCTCGAGACAGTAACCATGCTGGATATTTGGAATTATTCCTAAGGATTACAGCCTAGTATGGAAGGAGTTCTCATCCTAAGACCACTCCTTCTAGAATGGTGGTTCTGAATTTATATTGGGGTCAAGAACTTTTCTGAGAATCTGGAAAGAGCCACAAATTCTCTAAGAAATCGAGTGTACATTCACAACTTCATAAACACACACCTACAGAAATACAAAATTTTGCTTAGAGTATCATCTCGTCTTTGCCATAAACTTGAACAACTTCA
Source organism: Galagoides demidoff (assembly GCA_963574575.1). NCBI lineage: Eukaryota > Metazoa > Chordata > Mammalia > Primates > Galagidae > Galagoides > Galagoides demidoff. The sequence continues at coordinate 6,498 of CAUYQV010095096.1, forward strand.
CTGACAGTTGCTACCCTAAATTCCAGGTTTCACCCTTCCTGTGACAATCATCCAAGATTAAGACCTGTTTGAATTAGAGCACCCTTGGTTTCCTTAGGTCACAAACATTCTTTTTTTTTTTTTTTGAGACAGAGCCTCAAGCTGTCCCCCTGGGTAGAGTGCTGTGGCATCACAGCTCACAGCAACCTCCAACTCCTGGGCTCAAGCGAATCTCTTGCCTCAGCCTCCCAAGTAGCTGGGACTAAAGGTGCCCTCCACAACACCTGGCTATTTTTTGGTTGCAGCCGTCATTGTTGTTTGGCGGGCCCGGGCTGGGGATTCGAATCTGCCACCTTGGGTGTACATGGCTGGCGCCTTAGCCACTTGAGCCACAGGCACCGAACCCACAAATGTTCCTAACTGTCTCAGGCTGTGGACTTCTTCAGCTACCTGGTCAAGTCCGTGGGGCCCTTCTCAAATCTATTGGGGTTTGGGGGGGAAGTTGTTTTGTTTTGTTGAGACAGGATCTCACTCCATCATCCTGGGTAGAGTGCCATGGCATCATAGCTCACAGCAACCTCAAATTCTGGCCTCAAACATTCCTCTTGCCTCAGCTTCTTGAGTTGCTGGGACTACAGGCACCTGCTACTACACCTGGCTAGTTTTCCTATTTTTAGTAGATACAGGGTCTCACTTTGCTCAGGCTGGTCTTGAACTCCTAATCTCAAGGGATCTCCCACCTTGGCCTCCCAGAATGCTGGAAGCCACCATGCCCAGCCAAAACTACTGTTTTTAAAGACATGAAATAAAATACTTAGGGTTGAAAAAAAAATCATTGAAATACAGTTATCAAATATTAAAGAGATCAATTTGTGATATAACAATATATAAGCTTTATCCACATTAAATAGCATGACCAGTACTACGGCTGATCAGTGCTGTAATTTCAAAGTAATAATGAGCATACATAATCTTGCAAGATATTTGCAACAATTATAATGTGACATTAAATATCTGTGACATTTTGGTTAAAATATTGGTGATCAAAATCACAGCGCTGCTACTACTATTGTGATTTGGTGTCTACATTCATGACTGAAGAAAATACTGCACTTCAGTTAGAGGTCGAAGCAATCCAATTAGATGCCATTTTCATTCTCCCCCAAGTTCATGGATCCCCTCAATTCTACAATGGATGCCAGGGGAAGCTACCGTGCTAGGATTTACTCCTGGGATAGAAACGACCATATGTGAGTTTGGTTTCCCCCCTTACTTAACCCTGATGCCTGCTTCACTCCATCTGATTTCTTCTTTTTTACTGAAACATCTCGTAACTGAAAGGACATTACTATGAATGCGGCATGCGTATTGGGTTGCCTTGACTCTGATGGTACAAGTTAAACACCCACCGTGCCTGTGGTGCTGAGGTAGGTAAGGGTGACGGAAGGAAGGCCTATCTGGTGAAAACCTATTTAACTGGAGCATAAGTCACAAGTAGACAAGGGCCAAAGAAAGCCATCCTGTTGCAGATTGAATGTCCAGCACCTCGCCGGGTGTCAGATGCAGGAAAAATCCCTCAGCATGTATTTATTCAATTAAGGAATCAATATTGACAGTCAGTTAGCAAACAGTAAGGTAGACCCTTCTGAAGCGTTTAGTCCAAGAGCCCAGGATGGATAGCCGTCTCTGCCTGGAGATGTTTTAAGAAGGTTAGCTAGAGAGACGTCACTCCCGTAGGGATTGCTATTTCCAAAGATAGCAGGAGGTGAAAACTTTTTCAGCAAAGGACCAGAGAGTAAATGCTTCTTCACATGTTACAGACCTTCTCATCGCTGTGACAGTGTCTTTCACAACTACTACACTCTGCTGCTGTGGCATGAACAGAGCCATAGATGTAAACACGTGTGCATGGCTGCGTGCCAATAAAACTTTATCAATAGACATGGAAATTGAAACTTCATATCACGTCATATGTCGGGAAATAGTATCCTTCTTTTGATTTTTTTTTCACCACTTTAAAAATGTAAAAACCATTCTGAGCTCCTGGGCCATATAAAAATAGGCCATAGATAGAATTTGATCCAGGGGCCACAGTTTGCCAACCCAGGGAGCAGAGTGGAGGCTCCAGCTCTGGTCTTGCTCTTGGCTGTTGGTGGGTTGGTCTGGACTGGTCTGGGCTGACACGCCATCAGTGCTGGCTTTGATGCTGTTCCGTCCTATAGCCCAAACCCTTTCCCTCCTTCGGGGATTGGTATCTGCAGACGCTTGCTTGGACACGTGTTACTCAAGTCCCTGTGTGCCTATCCCTTTCTTGCCTTTCAGGTCTTTATTTAAATGTCATCTTCTCGGAGAGGCTTTCCCTGGCCCCTTCGGCAATATCCCCGCTGATATTCACGCCTGCACCTTTACTACCCACCAACCACTTTACATGGTCCTGATGACTCTTGTATGTTGAGTCCTCTCCCCCTAGAATACAAACTCACCAGCTTGTCCCCTGTGTCAAAACAGCACCCAGGGGAACAGATGAAGCAAATGCTTCCCTAAAATTTGTTCAAATAATCAAAGTAAGGTAAGAGCAAAAACCACTCAGCCAAAGTTTTGCAACCTCCCCTGGGCCTAGTGGCCACGAGGCATTACTATTATTATTATTATTACACACATTTATAATGATAATTTTAGTAATAGTTGACTATATTTTCCAAATGCAATTTTATATGAAGCCCGATATATAAGATAGAGGAGAATGAAGTTGCTTTGCTTCAAGGAAGAAGAGAAAGTTCCAAAAACACTCTCTCAGGCACGCAGCCCTGGTTGCCACTTTTGGAGACGTCCACATCCCCTTCCCTTCTGCGAAGTTCTTTAAAAGTCCTTCTCTGGGCCTAAAACTAATATTAGTTACCCCAAACTAATATTAGTTACGAGGGAGCTAGTTTCTGCCCTTCAGATATAAGTTAAAGAGTCAACAATTTCTAACAAACTCTTTTTGAACCGTCCAGGGAATTTCTTTTCCCAAACACATTTGTAACCCTATTCACAATTAAATTCTAAAAGAGAGCTGGGGCGCCCCAATGTCCAGCACCGTGCTTTATGATTTTGTCCAATTGTGCTGGACCTTAGTAGGCCGTCTTGATCTTAGAGACCAGGCAGGGGGGTGTACCAGAGAAGACAGATCTGAAGACACTTTCCAGAATGCAGAAGAACCAGCTCCCTGGTTCTTCCAGTGGGATCAGTTTCAGGCTTGGGATACTTCCTGCCCCTTCCTGGCTGCAGTGGTCAGCTCGGGCTGCATGAACAACATACCAGGGGCTAAATGGCTCACACAACAAAGGTGATTATTCTCTTAGTTCTGGAGGCTGAAGTCCAAGATGCAGGGGAGGGAAGGGCCGGTTTCCCTGCGGATTTTCTCTGTGGCTTGCAGATGGCCCCCTCGCTGCCTCTTCCTGTAGCCGCCCCTGTGTGTTTGTGCGCCCTGGTGTCCGCTGCGTGTTCATTTTCTTATGAGAAACAAGAAATCCAAGTCCATATTTGGTCAGGGCCCACCTTCATAACCTTATTTTAACATAGTGACTTCTTTAAAGACCCATCTCCAAGGAGTCACTTCCTGAAGAACTAGGGGCTAAGGCTTCTACATAAGGATTTGGAGGGGGGGGTCACAGGGTGTTCCATAATACTGGCTTCCACGCTGGTCGTCAGCAAGGCTCTGTTGTGCTCACCTTACAGTCAATGGCCACTGCCCTGGCCCTTAGTACAGTGGTTCCTAACCTTCCTAATGCTTCAGTACAGTTCCTGTGGGTCGTGACTAGCAGTTGAGAACTGCTAGTAGCTGCAGGAACCTTCCACGTGAAAGTCCCATTAACCTCACTTAGCTTCATTTATAGCGATGCTTAGAAGAACTGGAAGTTTTCTAGTAAATTTTGTAAGTGAGGCATTTAAAATGCATACCCTTGCTGCTCTCTTAGGGCCGATTTGGCTGAGAAGAGCCTTGGATTACTGTCTGCCAAGAAAGAAAGGCTGGTTCTGTGTCGTTTCCCTGCACACCTGTGGCCAGAAGGTGCCGCCAGGAAGCGGCGAGTCTACTGGAGAATGGCGGCGAGAGGGAGGCGCCAGCAGAAGGGGTTCAAATCTAGGCTCCGCCCCTTATAGCCATGGTGACCCCAGTCACTCCCCGTTGTCCCCCGAGCCAGGTGGCCATTCTGTAAAGAGGCATCATGGACTGTTCCTGCCTCAGGGCTATTATGGGGGCCTCTGTCCATGTCCGGGGTCTCACACAGCACCCTGTACAACGCCAGTCCTCAGCTGATAACGGCTATTGTTATCACTGAAGCCCAAAGAAATCAACAAACCCCGGGGACTTGAAGATCCCATACAATAAGGCCATTTTGATGAGGGCTTGTAAAAAAAATTGGCCGCCTTTATACAGTGGTGCACAGCACTTTATATATGTGTGTGTGTGTTTGTATGTACATCACACACAGCAGGTCCTCCATAGCTGACCACCTTCCTACCCTGGCCACCTTCAATTGCCCTGATTTTCATAGACCAGGCACACACCAGTCGTACTCCTCAGCAGGACAGCAGGCTGGATTCCTTATGTTGACCAGTTTGTTACAGTCCCTTGGGTGGTCAACTTACAGAGGCTCGACTGTATATGTGTATATATATATTTGCATGCACTGCGAAGACATTTAATTCACACAGAAATGCAGATTTGGGGGTGAAAGTGGAAAGAGAGAGAGAGAGAAGGCAGCCAGGAATGTTGCCGCATTGTGCCAGTGAAGGGTGTTACCATGTTGCTGAATGGCTGAACTGACTGAATGGCAGAAACAGATACATCAGCTCTACACTCAAGCCGTTTCCAGTCCTGCACTCCTTTAGAGCCCCCCGAGGAGCTTTCCAAAACCCCAGTGCCCAGGCCATACCCCAGACGAGTTCTGGGCCTGGGCACCCAGAGATGCCTCCCACGTGGCGTGGGTCTGGACGTGAGGCCAGGTCTGTGCCACTTATTAGCTGTGAACTTGGGCACACTGCTCAGCATCTCTGAGCCTTGGCTTCTTCCTCCTTCTTGAGGACTGAACCTGATATAACAGATTAAAAACTTCGGCTCCCAGGTGGCACCTGTGGCTCCAAGGAGTAAGGTTCTGGCCCCCTATGCCGGAGGTGGCAGGTTCAAACCCAGCCCTGGCCAAAAAAAACAAAAAAAAATTTAGGCTCCCCATCAGGAACGGATTGAGGTGATACCTAACAGGGGTTTCTGTTCCTGTCCTCCTCTTCTTCCTCCAACGGATGTGAAGTTTGAGACTGCATGTCACTACCTGCAAAATGGTGGGGGGATGAAGGATGACTGAGGCCATGCACTTTTCTCTCTCTGACTCTTCAGAGGTAGAACAATGGGGCAAGTCCAAAGAAAACCTCCTGTGTCTTCCTGAGTAACACCTGCAGGCCGGGCATGGCGGGGACTGTTGAACAAGGCAGTCACTGCCTGTGCCCGCTCAGCCTGAGGGTTAGTGGAGAGACACGTTAATCCAGCATCCACACAAACCAGTATATTATTAGCAACAAGTGAGGGCTGAGAGAGAGGAAATCTGGGCACCTAGGCTAGATTCTGGGATAGGGAAAGAGCTCTCTGAGGATGGGCTGTGGAAGTCAGAGGGTGAGTGTGGAATGGAATCAGCACCATCTAGGCGACAGCTACGGGAAGGGCAGGGACACAACAGGAACAAAGACTGAGGGGGGAGGAGTTTTGTGTTTTTCAGGAATTTTGTTTAAAATACATATACATGGGCTCGGAGCCTGTGGCTCAAGTGGCTAAGGTGCCAACCACATACACCTAAGGTGGCAGGTTCGAATCCAGCCCGGGCCCGCCAAACAACAATGATGGCTACAACCAAAAAATAGCCAGGCGTTGTGGCAGGCACCTGTGGTCCCAGCTACTTGGGAGGCTGAGGCAGGAGACTAGCTTGAACCCAGGAGTTGGAGGTTGCTATGAGCTGTGATGCTACAGCACTCTACCCAGGGGGATAGCTTGAGGCTCTGTCTCAAAAAAAATAAAAAATCTAAAGAAATAAAAAATAAAATACATGTACGTGGATGCTTTTTTTTGGAGCATCTTGAGAGCCTCGGGTTCTGTGCAGCATACTTCAGAAAACGCTGGTGGAGTCAGATGTGCCTAAGGTTTGGGATTCAACAAACCTTGATTTCACTCCAGCTTTACGGGGAAACAGCTGTGCAGGTGGAGGGGCCGATTCAGCCTCCTGTAACTTCCTTCATAAAGGGAAAGAACTCACTCCTATTTCACCACTCTTTTGTAAAGATTGGTAAAGGGTCATAGTTACTATTAGGAAGCCACGCGGTGCTTTGTTGACGGAGAAATCTGAGTTCAGATCCCAGCTCTGTCCCTTCCCAGGCCTATCATCTTGGTCCTGTTATTTAAAGCTCCATTGCTCCATTTTCTGATCTGAGTTCCCAAGAGCGTCCCTTGGGGATTATTACATGAATTAAATAAAAAAGCAGCAGTCAAGCTTCAGGCAAAGGGTAGGCACCCAATAAATGAAAACCATCATTAAAATGAATGCAAATTCTTCTTAGAAAGCGGAGTTTGCCTGAATAATGCATGATCCAACCCACTAACCCCCTTTTCCAGTGTAGACACAACAGCCAACAGCCCTGCTACCAGCTTAGACGCATAATCACAATGGTTAAAAAAAAAAGTCTACCTTGTTTATTTTCCATCCTTGGAGGGCTGGCGTCCGTCCGAAGTACCAACAACTCACATCTGAGGCAGCAGGCAAGTCCCCCAGCTGTGTCCACACAGCGAATCTCGTTCGGTCGTAAGTTAGCGGCAATAAATAACACTTGGCCCCCACTGCTCCACTTAGGGAAGATGGGTTCCGTTGTGAATCACGTCGGCGGCGGTTTGGGCTTTAAGCTGTCCGGGTGGTTTACGGTGGTGTTCGCCAGCATGTAGACCTCTTTCAAACAATTTAAGTGCTCCTTTGGAGTCTATGAATGTGGCCGATAAAAACGGGTCCAGGGAAATTGCCTCCTTTTCTCCTCTGTGGCCATACACCACAAGCAACTATCTATGACAATTGTCCAGTGTTAAATGCATAATGGCAGGACAGGAGGTTATAATTGACATTGAAACCATCAGGGACATTTCCCCTTTCCTTCGTGGGGACGCTGTCCTGATCTTTGCCATCTTTCCCATTTATCTTTTAAAAGGATGACAACAGCGAGGCCGTTTTTCAATCCTTATCATTTTTGGTGATATATATTTTTCATTTTCATTGCTCAGCAATGCGCCTTTAGAAGGTTCTAGTTAGTTCCAATGACAGCAATAAATACCGGTTAGGGAACAGGCTTTGAAGTCAGACAGACTTGAGCCTAAAGGCTGGCGCTCCCGCTTGCTAACTGTCTGACCTTGATTACATTCCTCAGCCAATCGGAGCCTCTGTTTTCTTGTCAGTAAACAGAAACAATGAGATCTCCTGTCAGGTACTCTTCTAAATTGCAGAGCGTATAATGAGCACTTAATAAAATGGTAGGTATTATGACTGCTTTTTGCTTTCTTCTTCTTAATATCCACATCAAATGTTTTGAAATGCTATTTTATCCTTTTTCTAATAAAAGGGGGAAACTTTTCTTAGCTTCACATCCAAATTGACAGCTGACTTCTTTTCAACGTTTGTTTAATGTGGCAAGTAAAGACCCTGCCTTCTACTTACTTTTTTGAATTTCCAGAAGGCAAGAATCATCTATTTTCTAAGACCTGATGACTACTTATTTCTAACACATAAGCAGAAATTTTATGTACGTATTTTTTTAATGGATTCTACACCTCGCTCCACAGAGCATTTTTGAAGGTACTGTACTGTACCGAATGCAACCAAATCATACAGGTAACGGAAATCATTAAAGACGTCTGCATTTTATTGAGCACTTACTGTATGCAAAGGTACATCTGCAGAAGGTTCTATTCTTATCCTGATTTTGCAGATGTGGAAATTTAGATTCAGAAGAGATAAGCCATTTCCTCCCAGGTCACACAGCCGGTAAACGGCAGGGCCAAACTATTAACAACTATCCCAAAGGAAAATACAAAGAGACAATAAAAAAAGACATGTACAGGTATCGGCTGCAGAGGTCACACTACTGATAAACTGGGCCGCCAATTGACTCGGAGCTTCCTGATAACGAAAGCAAAAATGCAAACCCGATCCATCCCGACAACACCCTTTTCCAGAAGGAAAATGTATATTCAGGTTTAAAAAGAAGCAAAGCCCTTCCTCAAAGTGTCAGGAAGAAACTTCCTTCTTGACCTTCATGATACAATCAAGATGATAGGAGGCTCCTTGAAAGAACCACCGATTTAAAATGGAAAGAAACCATTCTTTCTGTTAAAAAGAAAAAAGTAAACCATTCTGTCCTGCAAAAATATATTTTACTTAACCCTGGACTCCATCTCTTTTTGATAATTATTCGATCCACGCTTTGTCAAAGCATCACACTGAGAAGAGATTCACGTTCGGAGGCAAGTGAGGCAGGGGGGGGATGGCAGAGGCTGCCTCTCCGCCTTATCGTTTTTATTTAGATTGACGTACCTTTGATTATAATTAGGGATAACTGTTCAGCAGTTAAGACTCCATAATCCCATCATTAGTTGTCAGGAGATTTTCATGGGGCAGATTCTCATGCCGTTTCTTTCATTTCTGTTTCTTAACTACGTGGGTAGGCTGCGGTTGAAGTGTGTGCTTTAAGGACAAGCTTTGCTGCTGCCATGGACATCTTCTAAGCTGACACACAGTAAGGACGCCATGGACGCCTCGTGCCAGCGTTCGCCACTCTCAGGAGGCCCCGTGTCTTCCTGCCTTACATTTGGGTTGTTGTCTAAGATGTCACCTGCTTTCTGCTGGTCTCCTTCAACAGCCATTGTGCACGCAGTACTTGGTGAAGAGAACTTGAACCATTTCAAGGGTTGCCCGTAAAGTAGACAAAAAGGAGACATTTTGAGAATTATTTCCAATGCGCTCGCTCCATGAAACGCTCCAAGTTGGTGATCTAAGGTAGAGGTTAGTGTAGAAGATAGTGGATCTGGCACCACAGTTAAATTCTCCAATGTCAAAGCCATGGGCAGCCGTTGGGTTAGTGTCCTGGAGCACACGTCACACACTTGAGACATGTGGTTGATTTAGGATAAGTTGTGCTGTAAAAGGGAAGGGCAAGAGTTGAGATTTTTCACTACGTCCATTATGGCCCACATGCCATCTGCATTTAAATGTTCCAACAAGACTATCAAGATTAATAACCGTATGACCTCCCTATTCTTGGAGAGTCTGATGAAGAACCAATTTGACAAAGAATTAATGGTCCTACTGGTACAGATTGGACCAACATCAGGAATAATTAATTCAATGGTTAAGATGAAGGCTCTGAGATCAAGAAAATACATATGCCAGTTAAGTATTGGAGTATTCAGCTTCACTTACAATATATGTATGTCATTTCAATTTTCCAAACCTCGGGTTTTTTTCCTATAATATTGGATACCTTATTTCTGCTATGATTAATGGAAAAATATGTATGTACACAGATGGGGTCTAAAATTGCATTCACAACCCCGATGTTACCAATGTATAACTTTTAAATATTTTCATTGACTCTTTAAGGTTTAATAGAAGGAAAAAAAAAAAAAAGACCCCCTCGCTTGGTCTGGAAACCCACCAACTTAGTTATAGCTAGGTTATTTTGTTACCTCCCTTCCCAAGAACAATTAGTCTTTGTAGAAAGGGGGGAAAATTTACATGGAAGGAAAGAATTAAGACAAGACATAACACATCAGCTAATGTTTTAAAATATCATCCACCTACCCCATGAAGTGGTGTCTCCCATATCAAAAGCATTCAATACATTTAAGCAAGCCCCTGTATTTTATTCGCTCTAAGAACGGAAATTTGTCCACCAAAGTTGAAGAATTTCTTCACTCAGAGTTTTCTCTTAAGAAAAGTTAAAACGAAGCACTAATGATGAAATTCAGCAATGTAGGGAGGCCAATTTGGATTTTCAAATTGTAAGTCAGTTTGAAAATTCCCAATGCAGGTACTCCCAGAATTACTCCATAAACCCATCATGTTAAAAATCATGTCTCCATTCCTACTTTGCCTCTTTGTCACGGTATTTTTTTAATGATATCACTTAATATATTTTTAGCTTTTATATTTCATTCTTTTTTTTTTTTCATTTTTAACCAAACAGCTTTAAGAAGCCCTAATTTGGGAGTTAGGTGCCCTGACCACATCACTTAATTACCATTAGAGAAAATTACTTAACCTCTCTCAGCCTCAACCTCTTTCTCTTTGGGGTACTAATGTTTATCTAACATATTTCAGAAGAGAATTCGTATGCATACGCGCACACACACACACACACACAGTGTTTGAAAAAATGTAAATTGCTTCCAAATGGCAGAATTATTCTTTGAGGTTGAATAGACGGCAAAACTTCCCTGTGTCTGCTTGTGTTTCCTTGGACTGTTCCCAGTCTCGTCTCCTGCCTTTACATGCTTGAGGTTTTTCCTTTCTTTAGAATTAGAGAAGTAGGTTCGGCACCTGTGGCTCAAGTGGCTAAGGCGCCAGCCACGTACACCTAAGGTGGCGGGTTCGAATCCAGCCTGGGCCCACAAAACAACAATGACGGCTGCAACCAAAAAAAAAAATAGCCAGGCATTGTGGCAGGCACCTGTAGTCCCAGCTACTTGGGAGGCAGAGGCAGGAGACTCACTTGAGCCCAGGAGTTGGAGGTTGCTGTGAGCTGTAATGCCACAGCACTCTACCCAGGCGGACAGCTTGAGGCTCTGTCTCAAAAAAGAATTAGCAAAGTAGTAGGATTCCAGGTAAATCTGTTTTTTTCTTTTGTATTGTTTTAGTGATAATACTTTAAAATCCCTATCGTAGGCTCAGCGCTTGTGACCTAAGCAGCTAAGGCGCCAGCCACATACACCTGAGCTGGTGGGTTCGAATCCAGCCCAGGCCCACCATACAACAATGACATCTGCGACCAAAAAATAGCTGGGCACTGTGGCCAGCACCTGTAGTCCCAGCTACTTGCAAGGTGGAGGCAGGAGAATTGCTTGAGCCCAGGAGTTGGAGGTTGCTATGAGCTGTGATGCCATGGCACTCTACCCAGGGGGATAGCTTGAGGCTCCGTCTCAAAAAAAAAAAAAAAAAAGATTCCTATTTCTTTCCATGTTGGAAGAGATAGACTTCAATTCATTGTCTTCAGGGCTCCATTCACACAACAAATATTGATCAAGTACCATGAGACAGACATTGGGTCTCATGTTTGAGGCAGTGCTGTGGTCAAAATGCACACAGCCCCCCCTCCTGGAGTTTATATGCGTGTATATAATGTTTGTAAACTACAGTACGCTATATATATTTTATTATATACGTGTATATAATGTCTGTAGACTACAGTACGCCTCCTCAGTCTAACATAAAAGCTTGATACACGATTGTCACAAAAGGATTTAGTTAAGTCCCGTGCGAATGAGAAGATAGCTCTGAGAAAGTGACATTTGAACTGAGACCTCAAGGGTAAGAAGATGTTAGCGAAACAGAGAGCGAGGGGAACAGCATTCTAGGCAGAGGGAACAGCACCTGCGAGGACCTTGCAGCACACTTCAGGGGCTTTCAAAAGTCCAAGCGCCCTGGATGTGTCACCAAGCAGCTACTTGGGACCCAGGTTAAGTCAGAGAGGTGGGTGAGGCAGATTAGGCAGGGAGTTTTGAAAAAACAGATTTTTTTTTTTTAATAAGGGTGGTAAAGGACATTGAAGGATTCTGAACTGGGAGGAAGAAGAGTGACTGGTCTGATCCTATTTAAGTTTTCAAAAGCTCATTTTGTTTACCATATAATAAATGACTGGAGGGACACAGAGTGGGACTGCAGGAGCCCAGTGAGAGAAAACCAAGGTCATCTGGGGAAGGTACTCACCTCCACTGGAGGTAGAGAAGGGGACAGAGTTTGGAGGAGAATTTGGATACGGGAAAGAGAGAGAGCAATGCCAGGGATGACCCGACTTTCTGGCAGAGCACTTGAGTCATCTGAGGTTCCAGTCCCTGTGAAGAGGTACACTAGAGGGGGACAGGAGAGGGCCTGGCGGGATGCACACACCCTGCCATAGGAAAAGTTTCAGGGAGGTAGCAGCAAGATATCCACGCAGAGACGCCAAGAAGCCAGCCAGTTAGGTGCGCGGATCTGGGACTCGCAGTCCTGAGCGGCTGGATGGTATTTCACATTATGGAACTGGAAGCAGCTGCCTGAGAGGAGCCCATGCAGGGCAGGTTCTGCCACCTTTGCAGACCCAGTTTTTTGGGGGGGAGTTTGCAGTTTTTGGCTGGGGCTGGGTTTAAACCCACCACCTCCAGCCTATGGTGCCGGAGCCCTACTCCTTTGAGCCACAGGCTCCGCCCTGCAGACCCAGTTTTGACGTAGGAGGACAGGTATTTCATAACCACTCTTTTACTATCCTGAAGTAAAGTTCATAGATCCAATGAGCAGCCTACACACGTAACTTCAGAAAGAAATCACCTAAGACCATGAGGATACAATCAGAAAGAAAGGAAGGGCCTTGGGGCCCAAACAAGGCTCCAGACTGGGGTGTCTCACACCTGAGCATGCACAGGAGTCACGGAGCTTCCTGTTACAATCTGGATTCTGGATCGGCCGGTTGGAGAGGGCCAGCCTTCTGCATTTCTGGCAAGTTCCCAGGTGATATCCGTGTTGCTGTTCTGTGTCCCATCCTCAAAGTAACCAGGGCCAGGAAGACACAGTGAGGAAGTCAGATGTGAGCCCCCGTCGGGAGACATACCCCGAACAAGTCAGCAATGAATGCAGATCAGTCTGGGTGGGCCGGATGGACCCTCCAGTAGTAGGAATAGCAGTGCCAAAGGCGACTTGGTTTTCTAAAACAGCAAATAACTCCCATTAAGATTCCAAATAAGGCTTGGCACCTGTGGCTCAAGTGGCTAAGGCGCCAGCCACATACACCTAAGATGGAGGGTTCGAATCCAGTCCAGGCCCACCAAACAACAATGATGGCTGCGGCCAAAAAATGACCGGGCATTGTGGCGGGTGCCTGTGGTCCCAGCTACTTGGGAGGCGGAGGCAGGAGACTCACTTGAGCCCAG
>CAUYQV010095098.1:0-19336 GCA_963574575.1 Galagoides demidoff
ACAGGCGCCCGCCACAACGCCCGGCCATTTTTTGGTTGCAGCCATCATTGTTGTTTGGCAGGCCCGGGCTGGGGATTCGAACCCGCCACCTTAGGTGTACGTGGCTGGCGCCTTAGCCGATTGAGCCACAGGTGCCGAGCCCAGAGACAGAGTCTTACCCAGGCTAGTATCCATATCTTAGCCTCAAGCGAGCCTCCTGCCTTGGCCTCCCAAAGTCCTTGGATTACAGGTGAAAGCCAAGTGTCTGGCTGTGTTTACTTTAAATCGTTCTACTGCTCAAAAATTCCCTGTAAAAATGCTTTATTCAGTCATTAGGTACTGAAGGCAAAATAGGCCAATATGTGTTCATAAGGGTTGTATGTGAGTCATCTGAGTCTTAACTATTTTCTTTTTATTAATAATTAGATTAGGAATTATGTATAAAGTAATGGTCTGGAGGTTAGTAAATATCGTATGCACATCGCAGGAAGGAAGAGTCTTATGCATTTTTGTGTAGCAATTATTTAGAGCCAGGAAAGGGACTTACTAGATGACACTCTCTCCACACACACACACACACACTCAGCATTTTCTATGATTTAATGGGGATACATATTTTGACGGGATTTCAAATTTTCATAGTGTGTTCATCTGGTTTAAGAGCCAGGCCCCCTAATAGTATTTCACTTCTTATTCCACCTTTATATCAGTGGCTTCCATGAACACAATGAGTGTGTTAATCGTCGGTCTCTTTTAACTAGGTATTAAGTACAGATAATAAGTAAATCTGCAATTCACTTTTTATGCCTTTGAGAGTACTTCTGGAAACAGGGAATATGTCAAAACAAAGTAATAGTGCAAGTGATACCTAGTCTAAAAAGGGAGAGTTCTGCTAGGTTTTATGGTATAAAGGAAGATGGACGGTTCTGGAAAGAATTAGAGAACATCCTCCTAAGTATCACAAGAAGGAAAAGCAAGCAACCAAAGTATTCAGCATTAACATGAAACTAGTAGATGAACAATTACACCCCCACACAAGAGAAAAAACACATCTAAATTTAAGAAAGGAGGAGGTGGGAAGGGGTGTGATAATCTCTCACCTACCAGGCACAATGCATATGGCACACCTCCTGAGTGCAGGGCTCAGCTGCAACTTAGACTTTCTCTAGTAAGTGCAAATAATGTAACATAATTGCAAGCACATTATTGTACATACAATTATGTTACATTATTTGCACTTGCATTGTTGTGCTAATTATGTAATCTAACATAATTGTATGTACATCAATCTGAAATAAGTGAGTAAAAAATAAATCAAAAAATAAATAAATAAAAAGTGAAGATAGTGAAAACAAAAAAGAGAAAGATGTGAGCACTTTTCGAATAAGAATGCAAAGAAAATGAATTCCTGAACCATATGTAATTATGGTGTTTTATAAAGATGCTGTAATAGCATGATATGAATCTGACTTAGGTGCATTATGCTTGGAACTTAGAGTGGGCTGATTAGCAGCAAGAGAAGTAGGCTTTCTGAGTGGGAATGTAAAAGCCAGGCTTGTCTCTTCCTTTTGATTGAAGAAGATGTGGTTCTCACTGTTGCACAGGGGTGAGTCTGAGTACCTGTTTTGATAATATTGTGTCATTCGTGCCTGTCCTTTTTATTTTATCTCTCTTGTTTTGTTGTATACAGAAAATTAGAGTAATCCATAACACCTAAAGAATCAGCAATATGATAGGAAGCTCAGTGTGACCTGTCTAAACATTTCATTGTGGATTGCAACGCCATATTTTACTTTCTTTCTCCAATGAGGTATTAACATACATACAGTAAATTTGTAACAAACAAACTGGTAGTAAGTTTATAAATATTTTTAAATTACTGAGCAATAGATTATTAATTCTTACCCTGGACTTCTCTACTTTAGGTTAAATAATTGGAAGCGATGCTACTTGATAGATGCTACACTTTCTCATTCATGATTTATTTCCAATACTTACACAATTTTTTCATAATCTCTTTAAAGAAGTAAAAAAAAAAAAGAAAGAAAGAAAACGAGTCCTTCAAGATACATTGTGGATGATTCCAAACCCTGTGCTCTGCTTTACTGAGTCTTAAGACAACTGACGAAAATTTAACCAGACTAGATATTTCTTGGCATTTATTTAGGACACCTGCTTAGTAAATTTTTTTTTAAAAGATAAAATATTTTCTCCTCTTATTTTTTGAGTTGTCTTACTTTAGTCAAAGGTAAGAACTACTTCCTTAATCATACCTAACGAAACCTCATTCTTTATGATAGCTATAAGGGAAAATAGAAAATAATTACTTAGAAGTTATATTTTCAAAAGATTATGATTAAATTGAGAAAGGCAAAACAAAGTCAAAAACAAAATTCCAGGGATTAAAGTTGGGAGGACTGAAAAACAAGGTAATGAAGACAGATCACAAAATGTAAAGGAATTGCAAAATTCTATGCTTTTTTTTCTTTCTTTTTTTTTTTTTCCACTTCTAGCTGGTAAAACTTGCTGGCTAGGCTATTGTCTACAGGTGCTTCAGATGTTCCTTTATAACTATCACAGGATACAAAAGAGCTCCACTTTGTACCTTCTCAAATGGGAATTACTCACCAAGTAGGATTCTCTATATTGTATGCTTAAGTGGATTTGTGAATGATATTTAAAAAAATGCTAACTTATTTTTCCTTAACAAGATAAATGGACTATTTCCCCTTACTTATATAATAGTCCAATAAATATAATGAATACAAATAAAGAATCCTTACATTTTAAAGTTAGACAGCTCAAGGGGGATGTATATGAAGTAATAACAACAATAACAATGATACAAAATGTGATATTTTAATAAAAACAAAAGTGTTATTGAGACATTACTTTGTTATAAAGCCTAAAATAGGAAGATCACTGGGCTCATTTATTTTCCCTAAATTTATCACCTATATCTGAAGGCAGATCCATAGTTTTACAAAAAATGCCAACTTGTTGCAAACATTGAGAAAATATTCTCTAGAAGATACCGGAGTGAGTAAGAAAGAATTTACCTAGAATAAACCCCTTATTAAAGAGAAGATTTATAACAAATAACCAGATTTAAATAATTCACTCATGGTTTTTTTGGTTGCCGTCTTTTTTTTTGACCATGGTTTATTTTGAGCAGCAAAGAGAGATAAATATCTCCGGGTTCCTGCTTCAGGTGGTTATATTTAAAGGTAAATATTTCCACTTTTTTTCTTCTTTATCATACCTATTTCAAGGTTGTTTGTGTGAAATAAGCCTGCACTCCACCTGCTCCCTCCAAAATCAACCTTGTTACTGCTCCTATTGCATGTGTGTGTGTGTGTGTGTGTGTGTGTGTGTGTGTATGTGTGTAGAGGGTGACAGTGTTCTATGTTCCCTTCTCTGGAATCTGGATAAGTCTGTGATTCACTGGTGTCTAAGGGAATGTACCAGAAGTGATGCTGCCTGATTTGTGAAGCCATTAAAATGAAGCCTCTTCTCCCTGGTTACTAGAGCACCTGCTCTTGGAGCCTACTCCGTAGGGGCTGACTGTCTGGAAGCTTCTGTTCTGTGAAGTTTACACTGGCCCAGGAAGAGAGAACACAGAGAGAGGTCCTGGGACTACTGGGTGATGAGATGAGATGTCCAGCTACTCGCAGCCTGCTCACAAGCTGACCCAGACTGCTTCTCCCCCAGCACTGACCACAGTCTAACTGTACCCTTGAGAGATACACAGAAGCAATACTCTGGAGTTGAATTGTTCCCAATTTCTGACCCACAGGTTATGGTTTTAAGCTTTTATACTTTGGAATGATTTGTAATGTAGAAATATGTGTTGCTAATAGGTTTAACCTTCATATATGAACCTTTAAAGGAACATAGAGGTCTAATTTCTGGGTTTGCAGAATTAATTCTAATTTTTTTAAGAAATGCATTAATTTCTAAGATGGGGTTTGCATCTTCCACTTTTTACCATTTGCACATTTTCCTTTTTCTTTTTAATATTTTAATATATTTAGTTATTTTTCTTAGCTAATAGCTTTAATTATTTTTTCTGATAAGAGTTAAACTATTCATATTTTATTTTATTTTGTTTTTATTTTTCCTTTGAGACAGAGTCTTACTTTGTGGCCCTCAAAGTAGAGTACTGTGGTGTCACTCACTTTGTGACTCTCAAAGTAGACTACTGTAGTGTCACTCACAGTAGAGTACTGTGGTGTCACAACCTCAAGTAGAGTACTATGGTGTCACAGCTCACAGCAACCAAAGTATTGTGGTGTCACTTTGTTACGCTCACAGTAGAGTACTGTGATGTCACATCTCACAGCATCCAAAGTAGAGTACTGTGGTGTCACAGCTCACAGCAACCAAAGTAGAGTACTGTGGTGTCACTCACTTTGTGACTCTCAAAGTAGAGTACTATGATGTCACTTACTTTGTGACACTCACAGTAGAGTACTGTGATGTCACAGCTCACAGCAACCTCAAACTCTTGGGCTCAAGTGATTCTCTTGCTCCAGCCTTCCAGGTCGCTGGGACTTACAGGCACCTGCCACAATGCCCAGCTAATTATTTTATTTATTTTATTTTTTTTAAGAAATTGGGTCTCACTCTAGCTAGAGCTGGTTTCCAACTCCTGAGCTCAGGTAATCCACTGGCCTCAGCCTCCCTGAGTGCTGGGATGACAAGCATCAGCTACCACGCCATCCTTTAATTTTATTTTAAAGAGAAACTTTAAAATATATATCATGCAGTTTTCTTTGTTTTTAGATATTGCTACAGTGGCAGAACTGAGTATGCAGTAAATGAGGTTAACATCCTTAAAGTCTAGTGTCTAATATGTTAAGATATTATATTAACTTATCAAAAATGAATATAAATGTATTTTGAAAGGCATAACATTAGATTCTATTTTAAAATTTAAGAAGATAATGGTGATAAGTCCCTTTTTGATTCTTATAGTCACTTCCAAGAGGTTGAAGAAAACATATGTACACATATAGGGAGGCATCTGTGGCTGAAAGGAGTAGGACGCCAGCCCCGTATACCGGAGGTGGGGGGTTCAAATCCAGCCCTGGCCAAAAACTGAAAAGAAAAAAAAAAAAAAATATACATATATATATATACACAAGCACTGCATGTGAAATATAATTATTGTGTACATAGTGCATATGTATATGTATGTAATATATGTATCTACATACATATAATACATGCACACACATGTTTTTTATATATATTAAGCAAAGACATTAAGCTTTAATGTAGAACAGAAGTAAAAGACGTTCTCAGAGCAAGGGAGATTTGTTGGGAAGGTTGTGACTGTGAGGAAATTCGTAGAGCCACAGGAAGGGAGAGAATGACTAATTTAGAAGTCAGAGCCAGACTAACATAAGAGCAAATAACTTTTAAGTTATCAGGACTTTAAGGGCAATTTCACCCACTTTAAGAACTTTCTGAACATGATCCCTCATTTCCTGATGGTCTTGACTTTGACTGTTCCTGAAGATAATAGCCACTGTAGTGTCCAACGTACATGAATTTGCATTACTGTATTTGCATTCATTTTTACCAGTTTAAACTATGCACATTTAGCTTCACATTTCATGTTCAGCCAAACCCAAGTGAGCTTACAAATGGGATGTAAAACTGGTGAGCTTCGGTCAACTCTATTGGGTTCACAAGGTCTTGACAAGTATTGTCATATTTTACAAAGAAACATGGAGATGAACGCAAATGGAATCACAAAACCCCATGAATTCTCAAAAATTTGCTATAAAAACTGGACGGCTCAACTAAATTGAAACAGTGAACTTAGGTCTCAGCTAATCCAGAAACAATGAAACACTTCATTTAGAAACCTGACCAGGGTCTACATAAACTTGACTTTTTTCTAAATTTGAACTCCCAAGTAGCTGAGTTTGCATGCTATTGGGTTTGAAATAAAATTTCACTTTGACATGTGCTGAGACGAAATATGATGAATTTTACAAAGTCATACAAAGAGGGAAAAAAGTGTTTCTTATTAGCCTGATTACCCAGTAAAAGGAAAATCAAGAACACTTGTCCAGTGGCTTAAAAATTAGTTCACTTTGGGTGGCACCTGTGGCTCAAAGGAGTAGGGCCCTGGCCCCATATGCCGGAGGTGGCAGGTTCAAACCCAGCCCTGGCCAAAAACTGCAAAAAAAAAAAAAAAAAAAAAAAAGAATTGGTTCACTTTTGTAGTAAAGATATTCACATATTCTTTGGTAATCTTCCAGTCAAAAGCTGCATTCTGTTTATCCTCACGTTACAACTTGTTTGGCCAATGACCTGCCAATGGATCATGTCTGAAGGTGATGTTGTTCCAGTTCCCCTGGGTTTATCCTTTTAAAAAAATGGGAGGTCCAGTGTCCTATATTTTGAAACATTTTTTAGCACCAAGTTATCATGTAAGTAGCATACTTATCACCCAATAACAATTAAGAAAAGCCCCAAAAGCAGGTTCTGCCCAAGCTAGTCTTCTTGATATTCCTACCAAGGTCCTTTTCATATGAATAAAAAGGTCTTGTATCTCCAGATCATCCCAGGAACTGACCAATAGCCTGATTGACTGCAGATCTCACCTTGTGGAGGATATTGTCTACTCAAGTTCTGCCTAAATTTCTGAGAGCCTATTGGTTTAAGCCACAAAATTTCAAGTTTTTTTGTTATGTAGATAGGTAGAACAGATCACATCATTAAATTGAACTATAAGGTCACTGGAGCTTATCCTGGAAATAACTTGATTGGTTTTATAAAGTTTGCACTGAAAACATCATGTTTCTTTTAAGGAATCAACAGAACTGCTACGGAGTCAATGACTTGTTTTCAAACTAAAAAGTCCTCAAGAGCAATTTTGCTATATAGCACACAAAATACAAGCTCCAAAAAAATAAAATCAGCTGACATTAAAAAAAAAAAAGTCCATAAAGTAATAGTACAAACTACAAGGAAGTAGTTGTACTATGAGGTACATCAGTCCTTGGTTATTATTTCTTCCAGAGGATTTAAATCAAGTCACCTTAATCTAATGTGTGCTTTTATAAAATTCATATTCCTAGGGTAAAGACTTTTTCCCAATTGATTCTAATTTTTTCAATATAAATGACCAATTTTGGCAACATTAATTCAACTAGTCACGCAGTCAGTAACACAACAGAAAACACCATGAAGAACAGAACAGACTACTTTTGAATATTTTATTGGTAAAACTTGACAACAGCTTTAAAGAATATCAACTATATTGATGTTTATTCTATTATAAAGGATCATCTAAGTCTTTGAGAATAATGCTATTAGACCAATTCTAATATCTCAATGGTGAATTTAATTTAAAATATTTTAAATTAAGTAATATTTTACTTATTTCTTTCTTGTTTATTAAGTCATATACACATAGATCATGAATACGTTTATGCATATGTGGGGTACAATGTGTTGATTTTTTTATACAATCTGACATGGTTACATCAAACCAATAGCTTTTACCTCATTTACTTGATTATTGTGTTAAGACATTTATGTTCTACACTTGACAGATTTGACTTGTACCCTTGCAGTATGCTCCATAGGTGTGGTCCCGCCTTTAAGGCTGCATGGTATTCCATGGGTTACATGTACCACAATTTATTAAAATTACTGCATTTACTGCAAAAAAAGTTAACATAAAACAACATATGAAGACAGAGTCAAGATAACACATAGAAAAGTAATTTAAGTGTAATATTAAATAAGCTTACTTATAACTAATATTCATTTATAGTAGAAAACAGTAGAGTAAAATTTCTAAATCACACTTTTTAATATCATATTGTGATTTCTCTCAATAAATATTCTATAGTATAAGTATTCTATAAGCTAAATCATAAAAATTAGAAATGATCCTTTTCCCTTACCTTCAGGTCTAAAAATATTAGCTTTGTAGATTTTTCAATATTTTTTATTTTTCAGACAATTTACAGAATATTCAATTTGAATATCTGTGTGTCTTTCATTTCAATTTCTAACCCATACTTTAATCATTTTTACGGCATCCCTGAGAATGAGTAACACAACTTCTCCAATTCCTGATGTGCGTGGCTTTGCTCTTTGTGGACAGATCTGAATATTGGGATGTTCTTCAGAATATTGAACAGAAATGCCATCATTCATCACTTCTTTTTTTTCCCGTGTTCATAGATATTGAATGATATCTATCATATGATTAGCACCAGCTAATATCTCAAATAATGATAACAACATCCTGAGTTATTCTTCACTTAACATTTCACTATTCCCTTGTAGCTATTATTAAATGATTGTCTTAAAGCATAGGGTTATAATAAAGAGAACTGCTACATGAATAAAATAGGATATATCAGAACTTTTCATGCTATATTTTAATTAGATAATTCTAAATACATAAATAGCATAGGATATATCAGCTCTTTTAGTGCTATATTTTATTTAGACAATTCATACAAAAAACATTTCTTGAGCACTCACTGTTACCATATATTGGCCTAAGACATGAATTTAACACTTTAAATAAAAGGGAAAACATCAGATTTCTGCTCTTATAAAGTATGCATTTAGTATGTATGTCTCTATCTTGGTGGAGAGTAAAGTTTTGCAGACAAAATACAATAAATGTTAAAATACGAGTATATTGAATGCTGTACTAGGAAATGAAAAGTTATGTAGAAAAAAAATAAAGCAAGGGAACATGGAGAATGATGGAGGTTGTGAATGTGAATGCAGTAAGGAGACATTCGGGCAATGTCCTCAAATGGCGGACAATTAGCCATTAGTAGACTGGGGGCTAGCATTCCAGCAAGAAAACAAGTACCAGAGCTTCAAAGAGAAAGCAAATTTGACATATTGAAAAAAATGGTAGAACATCCAATGAGCATACTGTGGCACTGAGATTCTATTACCCAGTTTTTAATACTCTTTCCTCTTATTTCTCATTTTCTTTCCCTTGCTAAAGTTGGTCCTTCACTACAAATACTGCACTGTGTTTTCCCTCAGAATTGTACCATTTGTAAACTCCCCTCGGAATTTTATTATTTTTATGCTTAATGTTCTTAATGACTTGATTCGTGTTATTGCTTATATTATTACATATAACGAAGGCCAGTTCAAACTCCTGAAATATGGCAACATTTGTTGCTGCTTGTTAAGATTCATGATCATCATCACACTTTGGTTAAGGAACAAAAAAGTTTTTTTTTTCAAGCATTAAAGGCATTTTAAAATATTATTTTATAGAAATAAAATCACACCTATATAAAATTGAATGTTAAAGAGGAATCTGTAAAATATTATAGAAAATTATATGCATTAATGACATGAGAAGTATATATCAATTTACATAACATGTAATACATATATATATTTAGGGTAGTGTAAAATCACTTCTACCTCTGGCAGATAAGAAGAAACATTTTTAGGGCAGTAGGTTATGGACTGGGACTTAATGAATAGAATCACATTTAAAACAGAAAGACAGAGTAAAGATTAAAGACCTAGAGATGGGGGAAAATATATTCAGGGATTGGAAAGCAGAGCAGTTTTGAAGGTAAAATGTTACATCTAAAGTAAGGGTATCTTTATAGCCACACTGTGAAAGTCTCTGACAGAACTAATAGCCATTATATCAATTAATTGATGTATCTAGAATTAAAGATATGTGGAAAAGGTAGAGAGTTGTGTATATCAAGATCAGAATGATGGGAAACATCTCCTGCCAACTCAATCACAGGAGGAGACAAATATTACAAATTTGAGAGAAAGAAATTCATAATCCCTAAAGACAAGTGTTTGTAACTGTTCCTAGGTCTTGATAGATATCTATGAAAAATATTGAATAAATTAAATAGTTTGATGGAATTAATTAGTCTTTGTTAAAGAAAAATCAAAAGGGAAAATACGAGGAGGATACATTAAATTTCTATTCAAAAAACTGCACAAGTATATAACCATGAAAGGGATAAGATTTTACACAATGAAATACCCAGGAATCTTTATTTCCTGTGTGCTCTGTGTCAGCCAAGTTTGTGACATGCCAATCTGGACCACTAACACTATTTTAGACTTCATTATTAAAACATAAATATAGCACAGAGATCAAGAAGGTTACAGTCTCTCTGGATATTACTCAGAGAGAATCTGGTTTACTAGTTATAGTGTTTCTTTCTAAAAGACATCTCTGCACATTTTTTGCAGTCTGAAACCAAGAGGCATCTGTATGTCTTTGTCCAAACCAACTCCAACCTCTGTGAGGAGCTTCATCATTAGTGATGTCTTCCTCTCAATTGTTATCTGCAAACACTTTCAGAGCGTTGTCACTCAAGGCTTGTAGGGGTTTGGATGCTGTTGTTAGAACTCCGTTGTTCACTTGAAATGTGATTATCCAGCATGTTTTAAATGTCCTCACCACACACACACAAACATTAACTATAGGTGGTGATGGACAGGCTAAATCATCTGACTGTGGCAATCACTATATAATGCATATATGTATAAAACCATCCTCTTGTAAACTTTGAATATGTATAATTTTTTTGTGCAATAAAATTCTTTTTAAAAAAATTATATCGTCTTTTTTTAAAAAGTTGATAAAAGAGGAGAGGGCTTTGTTGAAGAAATATATAAACATCCACCTAGAGGCAGGCACTTTCAATGGGGAAGCCAGAGGCTGCCTGCTATATACTCATTTGTGACTTTTAGTTTGAAAAGGACCTGCTTGACAGTATTCAACAGTTTGGAAAGTTTCTTGTTGTCTCTCATCTTCTGATTTGGTTCACAGTTTTCTCATACATGGATTTTAAGGATTCTCTCCAATTCAACATTCCAGTACCAGTAAAAATTGCACCTATCCTGTGTAGACTTCCTCAAGTGTGCCAGTGAGGAGACACCCGTCCTTCCAACCATGTCTCCACAGCAGTTCTTAGGTGTGCCTAGCAGCGGTTTCAACCTGTGGGTTGCGACCCACAGGAACTGTATGAAAGGGCCGCGGCATTAGGAAGGTTGAGAACCACTGGAAGGGTCATAATATCATCCTTTATTCATTTTATTTTTTTAATCTGCTAATTTTTTTCTTAACACTGTTGCTCATAAACATACACCAAATAAAAGTCTAAATTTTAAGACTGAACCATACTAAAAATTATTGCCATTATCAGTTTATGAACAAGACAGTTATTTTTTTTTCCATGATGTGAGATCACTTTCAATCTGTGATAACATCCGCCTGCATATCTTCACCTTGGAAACGTAATATTTAAAGCAGGGTAGATCATTTCTTTTTCACTTTCACAATGTCCACATTGCTGTCAAAAGTCTTCGGGGCATTTTCTTTGAATTCTGTCTTCAGTGTATCTCTCACTGCTTTTACACAGCCCCGAGAGTACCAGATGTAGCTGAGTGCCACCTGTCACCAGTATGCCACCACCATACTGTCGCCAGTCACCAGGACACCATCGACGTAAGCTCAGCTGGATGGGCCAACACAGGAAGGTCCTAAACTTTATTTTTAAAATATTAAAATGAAAACACTACCTGAACACAACCATTATAAAGGTTTGTACTCTGCATGGTTTCTTAGAGCAAAAGAAAAAGAAACAGCTTACTTTAATTTCTGAAATAAATTTGAATTTCCTTTAAAACCAGAATAATCTAATATATCCCAGGGTTTAGGGATATTATAACTTTGGGGCCTTAACTTTTATTAGAGCTTTTTTACAAAATGTCCCAGAAGAACAGATGTAGGATTGGCTTAAGAGTGATGACAACTCAGCCTTTGAAGGGACCCACCACAGGGTCCCTGCTGAGTTAAAAAAAGAAAAGTTGTATGGGGCTTATGAACTTTCAATAAATGGAAAGATTAAAATAACATGAGTGTCAAACAGATGTGGTAGAAGTGAGATAAAGGTCAGCTGGGAAAATAGGAGTCTATGATTAGAAAAAAAGAACGTGGGTAGTAAATTTTAAGTTTTCTTTAACACAGAGCAATTGTAATAGAGCCAATATCCAAGATGATGTCTTAGCTATAGAAAGCTACCAAGAGTGGGCAGAAAGACATTGAAGGCTAAAGATAACTAAAAATTCTGTAATTCTGATGCTATGTTAGCCATTCACATAAATGATATTAACAAAGAAGGTGAAGTGACTGCAAAGGACTTCAATTAATTCTGGGAGGTCTTATTAAGAGGTTACCAGATTAAGCAATGAAAACAGGCAGTGAATACTGGAGTTAGTCTATACAGACACAGAGGCTAAAAATCTAAACATCTTATAGGGGATCCAAGTGAACATGAAACCTCCTATACAGGGGACATGGTTAAAGAGCAAACATTTCTTACAGGATTTGAGTAGAAGCACTGTCTATGAACTAAACAAGATTTCTTTTAGTGGATTCAAGAATTTTTACCAGCAGGATATTAAAAAGTTTTACATTGTAAGAAGAATTGGTTAATATAGAAAGAGAACTGTAGAATGCACTGTGTTAGCATTTGGTAGAGAGGAAACAGTGTAATTAACATTTTGATAATAAAAACCACAGAACATTTGGCAGATAAAAGTAATAGAAAGGACAGGGACTAAGGCCGCTGATACTAATAGTATGAATGGAATGAACACACATATGTAGACATTCATTGGATCTCAAACTACAAAAGAAAGATGATCAACTAATATTGCAGTCTAGAATAGGTTTCCTTTTATCTGGGTAGGAAGGTTAGGAGTCTGTGATTTTTTTAACAGACTCCCAGTAGAAATAGTGTATTACTCTATATATTCTCCACACTAGTTGAGCTAGTTTTAGAACTGATTTCACACTTGCAGTATTTTCATACTCTTTCTTATGCATGAGTACAGCAAGACATTTTCAAACATTTATCTTCTCCAAAGGTCCTTATTTGAGAGGATTCACCTATTTATTCAGGGACATGTGCATGGCTTTAAGTTCAAGTAGGTTTCATATAGAAAGAAGGCAAAGAAAAAGAAGCAGTGGCCAGTTTTGCACCCCCAGTTTAGATCCTTGAAATTCATGTCAAATACAGTAGCTTTGAAAATCGAAGACTTTGACTTGCACTGAGTGGGACTGATAAGTGAGGGAAAGTCACTGGATGCTGTCCTATAGGGGATACAAAGGAGCAGCCTAAAGGGATGTCCTTACAGCCAGAGGGAAGCAAAGTGCAGGGTATCAAGAAATGCCTCCTGAGAGGAGGTCTTTGGGGGCCTACGAAAAGGGGCCAGATCTGGAACAGGCTAAATGAAGATTAGTAAATTCAGGAAAGGGAGATCAAATGGCATCTTTAATTTTCCCATGTCAACACATTAAAGGGAAGCAAAGACACAAGCCATCTGTGTTCATATTTGGCTAATAATGATGACCCACGTTAGCTGAGTTTTTGTTTCCCTCCCCATTCAATCCATATATAATTCCCACGAAAAACATCCAGTCACTTTGAGCTACATCCCTAGATCGTCTGAGCCCAAAGCACACTCACTTATGGGGATATCTTCTTCTTCAGTGAGCTAGGATGTTTGTAATTAGGATATCTATTCATTAGATTCACAGTCACATTTTCATGGGTTATCTTGTACTGTCAAAGAGAACTCGGTTCAGAAAACAAATGATATGGTCCACTTACTCACAGAAACCTCTATCGCTAGTCCTTTTTCCTTCAGAAGAGGGGATAAGGCCCAGTGGGGGGGAAGGGAAAGAGATAAATTTACTCTTTGTTAGAAAACTGAAAGATAATGCCTCTTCGTGGCTATTTTTTCTTCTTTTCCTTTTGTTCTCCTCCTTTCTCTTCCTAACGAATGCCTTAGATCTCATTGGGCAGACATTTTGTTTATTTATTATAAACAATGTAATGGTGAATATTTCTGACCATATGCTATTTCACAAAGCTAAGTCTATTTTTGATCAGATTCCTAGAAATAAAATTGGCACAGGAAGTGTTCATTTACATTTTTAATAATATTTTCTCCATAGAGCATAGTTTGTACCAGTTCACACTCCCACTAATTTCCTCATGTTTTTGCCAATGTAGTACTTAATCAAAAATGTTGCTTTTTTTCCAACTTGATGGAGAAAAATTGTTTCAATATTAGTAGAAATTTACCTTATCATGAGTGAAATTGAACATCTTTTCATATGCTTCATATTTACTTTTGTTATTTTTTTCTGCATACACATTGTCTTCATGGTCTTTGCCCACTTTTCTTATGGATTTTGAAATATTTTCTATTCATGTTCACAAGTTTTTTATATAGTAAAGAGAGTTACTAATGTTTTTTTTTATTTTTATTCATTTGTAAGCATCAGTTTTTTTTGAGGACTTCAGAGATTTTGGTCATACTAAGTTATGTATTATCTACTTGAAGATTATTTTACTAATATATCTCCATTGTGTTGTAATAATATCATTGTGTCAGATATTTTCTTAAGTTAAATTCTTGAACCATCTCTCTGCTTTTGTATGAAATGTAACACTGGGATTCAGTTTTGCTTCTCCCCCACTCCGCCCCTGGGACATCCAAATGTCTAAAAACATTTTTTTTTTGAGAGATCCATATTTTTCTCGCTGGCTCTTCTTAATTACGTGGTTCTTACTAATTGTCTACGACTTCTCATTTTTTTAGTGATGAATGTGAAAAGTTGGGCAAAATGAAACAAAAACAAAACAAGTGCTCAAATAATGGTGGTTTCTCAAAGTCTGTTTAAGAGATGTTAAACTCCTGTGATATCAATTTTCTCTCCTTGAAACATACATTGTATTGGTTACTATCACTTTTGTAACATTACTAGGACTAAATTAAATATATTTATACACTTCCTTATATTTTTCATGTTATAACCTTTATGAGTGCTAACTATTCTTGTTTCAATAATTATGTTACTAATATAGTCATTTCTATGACCCCATACAAGAAATCTATTCATTATAGTTATTTCTACGGCCCCTATACAAGCAACCTCTTCATTTAAACATAGTAGATCCAATACGAACTGACAAAAGTAAATTTGAGACCCACTGTTTCATGCCCTTAAATTGCATTAACTGACACCTACTCCCCAAAATGGAGCCTGTTTAGAGAAGAAAGGTAGGTGAGATTCCAGGAGAAAGACTCTTGTAAGATATAACCAAATATCTAAAATATTTTATTTTGCGTCACAATTTTGTTTAGGGCTACTGTATTTGCTTCAGTGTTTTGACAAAGAGGTATTTTTCAATTTGATAAAAAATGATCGTATGGATTATGGATGAGTTACAAGATGAAGTAGGTCTAACCATCATTCTAGCAGTGTTGATAGACTGATATAAATGAGCCTCTGCATTAGCTATTAATCTTGGCTAACTAATTTGAGCTATATATTATTATTCTCTTCTTAGTAATGTGTATAAATTTGTTCTTAATTATAACTGTTTTTTTTTTTTCAGCCTGATTCCTGCTGTCTCCTTAAATTCTCAGGGTTTTACTTGTTTAAACAGATCATTTATGTGGTTTAAAATGCATTCACTGTGGTAGTAAAAGATTCGATATATCACACAAACAACAAAGTAGCTTTAAACAACAGCTTTATAATTTTATTTTATTCTTTTCACCTATTACCCTTATATAGTGATCTTTACATTTCAGTTTTCAAATTAAGATATTATAGATGGTGGTTCCCTAATTTTCAAAATATTTAATGTCAATTCACCCTTAAAGAAGTAAACTCTATTTTGAGAAATGTGTATAAGGTTAGAAGCAGAGGTTAAAAGCTAAGTATTCTGGCTTAAGTTTAAAAGTATTTTAAAATAGACACAAGTTTATAGAAGAAATTCAGAAAAACGGTGTATTTGTACACCTACACGATATGTTTGTGTTTTAAGCTAGATGGTCTTAAGATAGTGAAAAAGTAAGAAAAGTTTATAAAGTTCATAAAGTAAAAAGTTATAAGAAGCTAAGGTTAATTTACTGAAAAAATATTTTTTATAAATTTAGTTTAGTCTAGGGCAGCACCTGTAACTCAAAGGAGTAGGGCATCGGCTCCATATATGGGAGATGGTGGGTTCAAACCCAGCCCCGGCCAAAAAAAAAATAACAATAAAAAATTGCAATAAATTTAGTGTAGTTCTAAAAATAAAGTGTTTATAATGTCTACAATAGTATGCAATAATGTCCTAGACCTTCACACTCACACACCACTCACACCTGGACTCATTCAGACCAATTTCCAGTAAGCTCCACTCATGATAAGCACTTTATGAGCACCCTAGCTATGGTACACCATGGTACACTATTTTTTTTAATCTAGTATATGGTTTTTCTTTTTCTTTTTTTTTTTTTTTTTTTCAGTTTTTGGCCAGGGCTGGTTTTGAACCCACCACCTCTGGCATATGGGGTTGGTGCCCTACTCCTTTGAGCCACAGGTGCTGCCCAAATATTTTCTAAAATGTTTTAATGACAAGCAAACATTGAGGAAATTTGCTACAACATGTATGTTGTATTTACTATACCTTTTCTATGTTTAGATATGTTTAAATAAATAACTATTCACCATTGTTTTACAATTGCCTATGGTATTCAGAATGATGACATGCCGTACAGTCTTATACCTGAGAGCAATAAGCTATCTTGTATGGCCTAGATGTATACAGTGGGCTCTCCCATGTTCATTCATTTAAGTACATTCTATGACCACACAACAATGAAATCTCTAATAACATATCCCTGTCGTTGATATATGACTGTAATTGGCAAACCATTCTCTCTTGGCTGGTAAACAACAAGAGCAGAAACAGCTTATGAAATTTTTAAAAGCTGTTGGGTTTGGTGTCTCATGTGTAATCCCAGCACTTTGGGAGGTTGAGGCAGGAAGACCACTTGGCCTGAGGAGTGTTCCATGCTGTGGTAATCTGCATTCTAGCCTGGCTGACAAAGCAAGACTGTCTTAAGAACATAAATAAATTTAAAAAAATCAATAATCTATCAATCTCTTGTATCAAAAGCAATGCAAGTTGTAAGTTAGAGGTGTTTATACTTAAAGAGCATGCTACCCTCCAAATAAGAAGAGATTTACAAATTACAAATAATGTAATATGTCTGAGTCTTTTAATCTTGGAAATAGTGTCAGCAAAATCCATTGCTTATATTTTCATTCATCTTTGACTGTAAAACTGAAATTAATTTGTTCCAAGAGTATAAAATATCGTCTTTACATTTGACTCTATGCAATTTTGTCTTAGCACTTAATTAATCTCTTCAAATGTGTAGCTGTAAGATGAAAAAAAGGTCTTGTTGAGTCTCTTCAGCAGTAAAATTCTAAGAAACTAGTGAGTGCTTGATGTGTAATTGAATCTAGGTTTAATAAACTAAACACAGAGGGCAATATTTTCTTTTGACTTTAATAAATGCCAGGAAAATGCAGTTTAAAAAAATACTCAAGCAAAAGAGTAGAAAGATATCAGTGTATTTTTGTTCTCTCTTATTCATTTCATCGTATTTGGGTTTGCACAAGGATACAGATAGTTGATTTAGAGCTATCTTATCTTTTTTTTTTTAATTGTTGGAGATTCATTGAGGGTACAAAGAATTAGGTTACACTGATTGCATTTGTTAGGTAAATTCCCTCTTATAATTGTGTCCCACCCCCAAGAGGTGTGCTATACACGGTGACCCCATCCCCCTCCTTCCTTCCCTCTTCCACCTACTTTAGTCCCCTCCCCCCACCACGTATTAGGCCATCTACTGCCTTCATATGAGAATTGAGTACCCTGAATTCTTGCTCCTCCATTCTTCTGATACTTTACTAAGAAGAATGTGTTCTTAAAATTTACCTTTCCACATTACAGAAGAAAAGTAAAGCAGAAAAAAACACACAACAAAAACCCTATAATACCCACAAATAATTTAAAGCCTTAAAACTCAGATTTTAGATCTTACAGGAAAGAGAGCAATTGCTTGTTATGGAAATATTTACCCACTACATATATTCCTGTGATAGCTAATGATGTTAGCAAATCTTGTGGATTAAATGATAAAGAAATTTCCGTCAGTTTAGGTTAGAGAAAAATTTATTGCCAAATAACATGTTGTTTCTAGTGCTGTAAATGAGGTCAGCTCATACCATTCACTGTCAGATATCCTGTAAGTTAAGCCTCAAGGTGTTTGGGCAAGGAAAGCAACTTTTATTCATAGAGCCAGCAAACTGAGATGATGTCTAACTAATGCCCCAAAGCACCATGTGAAGTTAGTATGAACTTTAAGGTCTTTTTTATTTTAAGGGAAGGGGAAACGGGAAAGTTGCAAGAGGTAATGGAGGACCCCAGGTATCTGGGTGTCAGTGAGGGTCTAGGACAGGTTGTAAACAACTTTGCTTCTGATCAACTCAGCTAATTTTCAGGATAAAGGTGAGAATGCTCCCAAAGATCTCTAGCATACAATGTTACTTGAGTATATACTTTTCTTATCTCTGTGGAGTTAGTTTAGGGAAAAGAACAGTTATAATCTTTCTGTTAATTATTGTCTATTTGCTAGCATACATGCAGAGCTCAGCAAAAGTTTTTAGCCTAACGTATATTATTACCACAAGAATCAAAATGGAACTAGTAATGCTGAGCCTCCCTTTCACTCTGATAGTTTTAAGTTCTTGTCTCATTTGCTACAATCATGAAGGATTGCATCACTGTAATATTATTATCCACAAATTAGTCCTGCATTGTAAGTGAAAAAACACAAAACAATATCATGTAAGATACATATTTATTTTTCACATTCAGCATTTCTATTAAAGTTAAATTTAAAAAGCTAGATTTATCAGGTAGTATTCCTTTACTGTAGTGGAATTTCCATCACATCAATTAAAAATAATTCTTCTCTCAAGACATCTAAAACTGTGCTCTTAGGCTGGGAGCAGTGGCTCATGCCTGTAATTTTAGTACTCTGTGAGGCTTATGCAGGTGTATTGGCTAAGCTCAAAAGTTCAAGATCAGCCTGAGCAAGAGTGATACCCACATCTCTAAAATAGCTGGGCATTGGGGCAAACGCCTGTAGACCCAGCTACTTGAGAGGCTGTGGCAAAAGAATCACTGAGCACTGGCTCGGCGCCTGTGGCTCAATCGGCTAAGGCGCCAGCCACGTACACCTAAGGTGGCGGGTTCAAATCCCCAGCCTGGGCCCGCCAAACAACAATGATGGCTGTAACCAAAAAAAAAAATGGCCAGGCGTTGTGGCGGGCGCCTGTGGTCCCAGCTACTTGGGAGGCGGAGGCAGGAGACTCGCTTGAGCCCAGGAGTTGGAGGTTGCTATGAGCTGTGATGCCATGGCACTCTACCCAGGGGGA
>CAUYQV010095100.1:0-29740 GCA_963574575.1 Galagoides demidoff
AATGTCCAGGCGCTGTGGCGGGCGCCTGTGGTCACAGCTACTTGGGAGGCAGAGGCAGGAGACTCACTTGAGCCCAGGAGTTGGAGGTTGCTATGAGCTGTGATGCCATGACACTCTACCCAGGGGGATAGCTTGAGGCTCCATCTCAAAAAAAAAAAAGAAAGAAATAATAATGGCCTGTGATGGCCGTCTTATCTTTTAGAGAAAATCACTGTTTTTTCCTCCCTCCTTTGATTGTTCTTATATAGACTTACTGGAAGTTGTATTTAAACTTCCAGAGTATTTATTCCCTATGGAATGGAGCATAGTATAAAGCGGAGGTTAGCAAACTTTTTCTGTATAGGGCTACCGTTTGCAAAATATTTCAGGCTTTGCACTTCACTTATAGTGTCTATCACAGCTACTTTGCTTTGTGCAGACAGAACAGCCTCAGACAATATATAAATGAACAAGTATGGCTCTGTTCCATAAAACTTTATTTACAAAAACAGGTGGTGGGCCAGATTTGGCCTGTGGGCTGCATTTGCTTACCATTTGCATGAAGTATATCCTCATGAAACATTGCTGCATTCTTATAAGTAACAACTTTGTTAACAATGCCAATTAAAAGTCACTCTAGGGATTTGGGTGTTCTAGTAAGTTACCCAGGTTGTCCTGTCCTCCCCATGATTGTTTAAAATGCAATTTAACTGCTTATAGATAGAAAAGTTGGGTGGCGCCCATAGCTCAGTGGGTAGGGCACTGGCCACATATACCCAAGTTGGCAGGTTCAAAGGCAGCCTGGGCCACTAAACAGCAATGACAATTGCAACAAAAAAATAGCCGAGTGTTGTGGCAGGCGCCTGCAGTCCCAGCTACTTGGGAGGCTGAGGCAAGAGAATCGCTTAAGCCCAAGAGTTAAGAGATTGCTATGAGCTGTGATGCTACGGTACTCTACAGAGGGTGATGTAGTGAGACTCTGTCTCAAAAAAAAAAAAGTTTGTTTGTTTATTTCCTCCAGAAGTGGAGACTTAGTGTGGTTATCAGTTAATTTTTAAATTCCAGTGTCATGGAAAAAACTCTTTCAGCTTCATAAAGGTAACAATATAGTAGCCAACTCTCTGGTAACAAAATTAGGAAGGAAAACCAAGAGCTTTTTTTCACAGAAGATTGTGGCAACCTCAGTTATCTAGAATATGGCTTAGCATCAGAGAGTCTTCTGACCAGTTAGAATAAAGGTCAAGGCTGTGTGTGGTAGCTCATGCCTGTATTTCTAGCACTGTGGGAGGCCTAGACAGGTGGATTGCTTGAGTTTGGCACTTTGAGACCACCCTGTGCAAGAGCAAGACCCAGACCCTGTCTCTGTGAAAAATAGAAACACTAGCAACATTGTGGTGGGCACTTGTAGTCTCAGTTATTTGGGAGGCTGAAGCAATAGCATCCTTTGAGCCCAAGATTCTGAGGTTTCTGTGAGCTATGATGCCACAGCACTCAGCTCAGGTCAATAGAGTGAGACTATTATCTCAAAGAAAGGGGAGAAAAAAAGGTAAATGTCAGAAGCTATTCACCAAAGACTATACATTTTATTGAGTAGAGATTTCTTAGGTTATTACAATCCATTCACTCACCTTAAAGTTAGTTCGGAGAAATATATTACATAGAAGATCAGACGTATCACAGTTGGGTTTTATGGGTGTTAGAATAGTAGCAAGATTTGCTAACTGATCCCTTGGCATTGAGGAGTACATGGAAAAAATGTAGGTATTAGAAATCTAAAACATGGCAGTTTGTGCCCTTCTATTGTAAGAACTTTATTAATATTGTTTGTAGCATATTAATTGATATAATTATACCTCTTAGTGTCAATAGAAGATTGACTTTTTCCTGTTACTTAAGAAGGTAGATAAATATAGTCAGTGCTTTAGAAAGATTTTATTTTGGCTCAGTGCCTGTGGCTCAAGCAGCTAAGGCACCAGCCACATACACCTAAGGTGGCGGGTTCGAAACAACAATGACGGCTGCAACCAAAAAATGGCCAGGCATTGTGGCAGGTGCCTGTAGTCCCAGCTACTTGGGAGGCTGAGGCAGGAGACTCGCTTGAGCCCAGGAGTTGGAGGTTGCTGTGAGCTGTGATGCCAACGCCCTCTACCCAGGGGGACAGCTTGAGGCTCCGTCACAAAAAAAAAAAAAAAAAGAAAGATTTTATTTTGCAACTAAACAATTTAAAAGTGTCTTGTCATCCAAAGAGAGTGGTAGATTTTTCCATTATATGAAAATTCACTTGGGGAGGAGCTTATTCCCTGATAATTAAGGGAAATCAGCTTTCTGATACTCCTTTATCCTTTGAATTCTTCTGACTGTGGTTACTGTTACCTTTAGGCAATGATGTTTTTAGAAGTTAGGTTAAGCCAAATGGCATTCATTTATCTTTTCTATTTGTTTGGGCTTTTGCTTTCTTATTCAGTATTGGGGTAGCACACTCTTTCCCATAGGTAGGTAGAGTTTTGCATTGTTCCTCCGTTGCCCTGTTCTCAATTACTGAACATCACTGTTCTACAGAACATCCCTTCCCCTGCACTCCTCTTTTCCTTGAGAGAAGATAATGGCAAAGTCACATCTGACACTAGGCTCCTTCTATGGTAAGCATCATATAACAGACCTGCCAAATCTGTACTGCTGTGTACAAACAGGCTGGTTTCTGTGTGGCATCAGCTTCTTCTGGCCCTTGTTTGGGACTCTGGACAGGAACAACATTTTGAAGTGATGTTCAGCTTTTGGACCATCCAGCTTGTTTAAACTGCCTTTCAAAGCCACTTCCCCCATGCCTGTGTCCAGATTGAAGCATCAGGTTCCTTTTTAAAAAAACTATAAAGTGGTAGTTTGATTTTTTTTTCCTTGTTAAGAAAAGTGCCTCATTAGTTTTTTACATGGATCACAGAAGCTTTTGTTTTGTTCTAATTGTAGTCTTGCTAATTTTTTTATGTTGATTGAAAATCTTAGATTTTTTTTTATCAAGCCGGATTAGCTGTATGGAGTTAATATATAAGACTAATGGCTCTTTTTCTCTGTTTATTACCAGAAACTGGTTGCTCAAATGAAGCAGGATCCACAGGTAAAATGCTATTTGTTATTCATTTTATTTTTAAATAAAAAAATAACAAAATGACCATAATGTATTAAAACGTAGATGGGACTTAAGTTTAAAGAACTGTTTTATTCCTAATAGCAATTATTGTAGCACATTGGTCTTCAAGTTTTAAGGGTTTAGAAAAATATATTATGTTGTATTATATTCTATCAGATATTTAATAGAATAAGATTCTGTTTTATATATTGCATTATAACATAGCTATCATTTTATCTTTGTTACTTTTTATTTTTATGTTAATTACTTTGAGTATTTTGGGGAAAAAATTGAGTTAATACTTTCCCTATAACTTAAATTTTGTTTCCATAAACCCAGATATTCAAAATCAGAATTTGTGAAGCGTTCTATAGTCTCAAAATCATTGAAATTGGCTCCAAATCATTTTTTTTTATTCTTTTCTAAGTTTTATTCTTTTGGCATTTTAACTTGTTTTGAATAGTTTTTTCATTTTTTCAAATTCATATGAGGGTACAATTTCTAGGTTACATTCTTCTCACTTCCAGGGGAAAGTTCCATTTGTAGAAGAGCCCCTCACCCAGGGGGCGTGTTATACACCCTCACAATGTGCACATTAGGTGAACTCCCATCTCAAATCATTTTTATTGACTTATAGTTTATTATATAGACCATTTGAATAGTACTGAATTTCAGGGTAAGAATTTTTGGATAATTTTTTCAGGCATTTTAGAAAATTATTTATTTTGAAAGAACTCTTGTTTCTTTTTCTTTTCTCTCTCTCTTTTTTTTTTTTTGAGATAAAAGTCTTACTCTGTCGCTGTTAGTAGAGTGTTGTGGCATTAATCTCATAGCAACTCAAATTCTTGGACTCAAGCAGTCCTCTTGATTCAGCTGGGACTATAGGTGCCTGGCTCCTGCCACCATGCCCAGCTAGTTTTTCTTTTCTATTTTTAAAATTTTTTTTTTTTTTAATTGGAGATAGGATCTCACTCTTGCTCTGGCTGGTCTTGAACTCCTGCGCTCAAGCAGTTCACCACCTTGGCCTCCTAGAGCGTTAGGATTATAGGCGGGAGCCACCACACTCAGCCGAAAGAACTTTTAAAGAGGGTTTAAAAAGTACTTTACATGATAATCCAGAAAAATGTTACTTTTCTTTAAATTCTCATGAGAGTAGTTTTTGACTTAGGTATTTTATTCTTTGTTCTTAAAGAGACTTTTTCTTTTGGTGATTATTATTTAGGCAGCATCTCTTTT
Source organism: Galagoides demidoff (assembly GCA_963574575.1). Taxonomy (NCBI): domain Eukaryota; kingdom Metazoa; phylum Chordata; class Mammalia; order Primates; family Galagidae; genus Galagoides; species Galagoides demidoff. The sequence goes on from CAUYQV010095100.1 coordinate 4,340, forward strand.
GCAACCGTTAAACAGTGGGTCATAAGTACAGAGCATGTTTATCAGATTCATCTATCTGTATCTTCGTTGTTATCCATCCCATACATGCTTCATTATAAAGTAAAATAAATTTTTTGATAGAAGAATTTTTTTTGATTTTTTTTAAAGTGGAAAATAGAAAAGAAAGTAGAAAATGATATTCTTCTCTACAAATGGAAGACTCAGTGGTCTTACTGTTGCGTTTAACATAATCTGTTAATTCTGAGACTTGGCAATGGTAGCCCACACTTACTCCTGTTGGACAGTCCAAATTCTGTGAGAAACCTGTTTTTACCTTCTTCTTCTTGTTTTTTTTTTTTGGCATATTCACAGTTTAAATTGGATTTAGGGAACCAAGATGGGATGGACCAGAGATTAATAGATACCATATGAATGAATACCATATTTAAAGTGGTAATCACCATTATCAGTTACTGTGAAATATCATTAGAAACTAGCATCTCTCTTATTACTTGTGACCTTGTAACAGAACAACCTTGACTTGAAGAATCTGACCATGCAGTAAATTGTTGGACAGCACTGTCGGTGATCTCATTAGTGGAGCCTTATATCAAGTATACTTACAAGTAATTCCAAATGGAGTAAGCTTAATACTCAATAGAGGGGAAGGTTGTGTGTTCCAACCCTGACAGAAGACCAGGCATGGTAAATGGAAAGAATTATATGTGAGATTGTCAATAAAAGCGGTGTCGTTGGGGTGACATTCAGTTTGCTAGTAGGCTGTCTTGCTACATTAAACTTTCGAAAACTTTAATTTTGGAATTTTTTTTGCCCACTTGAGTTAAAAGGCAAGCCTGCTCAGTGTATCTCATCTAAAATAGTATTCTTTTTTTGATTTCTAGAATTTTAGATCTGAGAAAATGCCCTGGTAGTCAGTGTGTTAATTTGAATGATGTAGTGTTAAGGCAGTTGCAGTACTGACAGCTTTTCAGATCTGGGCTAAAATAACAAATGTACTTTGCTAAATAAGGGAGAGGGCAAGTGGAGAAAAACCTCTTATCTTTGTTGATAATGCTGCTAAGCCTGCAGTGTATGTGTGCTTATAATCTCCATTCTCCTGGTTTTGTGTGATTAGTGGAGCTCTAGGTTTTCTGTCACTGCTACTTTTTCTATAAGGAATAACAATATTTTAGTAGACAGGTACTACAGTGCAAGATGCTAACATATAGAACTTCCTGTAATTTAAGACAATTGTAAAGAGGCTGCCCCTGTTTTAGAGCTAGAAGCTGGCATTTAGGATCTATGTACTCGGTGGTAATGTTATGACCACAATTTAATGCACAACAAATTTGACTGGCCAAATGCTTAAGGTTGCCTTATCATTTGTAATACAGTATGCATAGTCTCTCTTGCTACTATTCTGTTAACAAATGAAATATCTTTCTCACAGATATTTTTTCTTTCCAATCAGAATGCTGACTTAAAGAAACAGCTTCATGAACTCCAAGCCAAAATCACAGCTTTGAGTGAGAAACAGGTAGGGGAAAGGGGCGGGGGGCATATTTTTAACATTGTGTTCTAAAGATATGTCTGCTTGAGGCTTCTAAGAGAACTGCTATTTTTCCTCATGTGTGAAAATAAGTGTGGGCAGCCAGACTCAGTTTTAATTTTGTTTGAGCTCTGTTTATCTATTTTTATTTTTGGTTGAAATCAGTCTCTAGAGTATCCCATGGGTATATGTTACTGGCAAATATCTAAAAGCAATGTGGCAGTCTGCCGTTGACTGTGTTAATTAAGCTCTATAGTTTACCCATAGGGGAAGGGGGTAAAAAAAAGTTAGTGGGAGTATGTGATAGAGAATCTTGTACTGCTGTGTGTGCCTTGTTACCTATAAAGGCTTGAGCTGATGTTTAATCTGCTGGGGGGAGAATAGTTATAAGATTGCTCTAAATGTAGGTCTCCCATTCTAAGTATTATCATACCTTTATGTTAATCTCTGCTAGGTTTTAACCAACTATGATGTGAACTTCGGTGAAACTGTGTTACACTTACTCTGTATAGGGCAAAGAGAAGTATTCTTTGGAATGTTTTGTATAATGACCTCCAGTTCACCAGTTCAGGCAGCTCCTGCTTCCACGTTGGAGTGTGACAGTTGATAAGAGCTATAAGTAAATGCCTATGGTAATCTGATAAAGTAATTGTTTTTGTGGTCTTTCCCTACCACCCTCCCTCTGGTTAAAAAGAGCAATTTTCTTGGGGTAAAATGACTTTTTTCTTTGGAGTAGGTGAAACGTGTGAACCAGAAGAATCAGGTGATTTGCAGTTGATAGTTCATGCTAATGTTATCTTACTGAAAATTTTTGACTAAATAGTTCTCAGTAACTGATTTTTATGTTTTTAACTTTTATTTAGTGAAATAATAGTATTGAGAGTAATCCTGGATAATCTTTATTGTGTTTGTATTTGTGTTTTCATTTAACTGAGGGGAGAAATAAACTTTGAGAACTATGTGGAATAGATATGAGTTGTTAATGTTTCAGAATAGAATCTTCAAAGCCGAGCGAACAACTGCTTTTTACTCCTTCCTCCTATTCTTATGCTTCCACATCTTGCCTTCTCCACAGACAGGAGGTATTTTAGATTAGGGAATTGCCAAACTAAAATTGGGAGGAGGTGGGATGGTGGAGAACAATTTGTAAGGAAAAATATAAACAGAGTTGGTTAGTATGTATTTGGCTCTGAATGTGATTCAGTTCTCTAAAGTCAAAATGATGTGTGTTAGTGAAAGTGTTCTAGCTTTAGAATTCTGTTAGCGCTGAGCCTCCTTATAGTTTCAAGGTTAGTTTGACAAGATGCCAATGAATGAGTCACTTACTGAAAAAGTCTCATGTTCCAGCAGGGAAAGGTGAGAGTTGAGGGGGATGCTGTCACAAAGTTAAGACAACATAAGGCTACATTTGGGGAAAGCGGGGAAAATATTAAAAATTTCTGTTTATTGAAATGTTTGTGTGTATGAACTAATATATAGATTTGGTTTATTCTGTAAACCAAAAACTTTTTATTTTTTTTTCTGCTAGGGTCCTCACTTAATAGGAAATTGCAACTATTTATGTTCAGTGAGACATTTCATCCAGTGGCGTATTCTAACTGTCATCTGAACTAAGTTTGGATTTTAGAAACTGGAATTTTTAAAAAGTATTTATATCAGGAAAACCTTAGGCATATAAAATAAGTTAGAGTCAGAAAGTAAAATGCAGTCTTGTGAATTTTATAGTACTTGCTTAACTATTAAAATAACCTTCTTGATAGAATGGAAAAATGTCATTTTTGGGTAGTATAGTAATTAAAGGAAACATAGCTCTGAAGTCCAAAAACTGATCCCTCTTTATACTTTTCCAACATAAAACATTGCTATTTAGTTTAGTTTTAGTATAGCTTCTTAATGCTTTATGTCCAGCTTTTTGTTTTTCTTTCTTGAAAGAGCCACATAGCCTCTAGCAAAACTTACCCATTTCCTTCTGCCTTAAAAACAAAAATATGAATTAACCTTCAGCACATGAGTAATATTTTAACATTAATATTTTGTTAGAAAAATAGAAAATACAAAGAAATTTGGAGAATAATGTCATATTCCAGACTTAATAATATTAACTCTTTGTCACATTTGTTTCCATTCTTTTTTTATGTGCATTTTTCTATAATCAGTTTTTCTGTATCCATTTGAAAACTTAATCATACAAGTAATGGATGTATATTTTCTCTTATTTTGCTTTATAAAAAAATTTTAATCACTGATTCTTACTAGTTCTTATTCATGGTTGCCACCTCAATCTTTGATACTTACTCAATTTCTTCCTTAAAACTACGTTAATATACTATGTTAGTACACTCTGGGAAAATATAGTCTTCAGTGAACATCCTTCATGGCTAAAATTCAGTGAATTTCATTGAATTGTTGGAAAGCTCTAGTGCTTTCAAACTGTAACCTAAGATTTCTTAATTTGCAGAGAAACTCTGGCAGATTTTGAAGGCTGCTAGTTTCTTGACCTATATGGAGCTTCAATTTGTGGTTGACAGTTTTAACTCAGAAAATCCTCAGACTTGATTGGCTAACTGAATTTTGTGTCATATAGCCATTAAAATCATGGTTTCAGAAAGTATTTTAATGACATAGGAATGTGTTCATGACATGGTAGGTGAAAAATTACACGTAACTTTGTATGTATTATAATCCCGTTTTTGTTGTTGTAAATGTACATTTATGGGCATTTGAATGTGTACAAACAGTGTTGGTATAAAACAGTGGTTCTCAACCTTCCTAATGCTGCGACCCTTTAATACAGTTCCTCATGTTGTGGTGACCCACAACCATTGTTGCTACTTCATAACTGTAATTTTGCTATTGTTATGAATCGTAATGTAAGTATCTGATATGCAGGATGTATTTTCATTGGTCTCAACCCACAGGTTGAGAACCGCTGGTATAAAATATTGTGAAGGAGGTAAGTTTACAGGTGTTTTTTAAAAATACTCATGTATATGTTTTAAATTCCCCATAATAAATATTTTTCTTTTAGAATCAGAAATAAATAAGAAACATAATTTTTAAGTATTTTTTTAAGTTTTTTTATCTGTTCCAGGGATAGTTAATAAATCTAAGACATTTAAAAAATCTAATGACATTCTCCTCATGATAGATGAGCCACTCTAATCAAGAATCCAACTATTTTAAACACTAAATACTAAAGTATAGTGGAAGCAACTGTTAAATTTCTTTAACAGGGTTCATTGTCATTCTATACCCTCTCCCCTTATTTTTTTTTTTTTTTACTTATTTTTGTTTTTTCAGTTTTTTTTGCCATATACATACACCACAGTTTGTTAATCCATTCCTGGGTTGGGGGGCTCTTAGGTTGTTTCCGCATTTTGGCGATTGTAAATTGAGCTGTGATAAACAGTCTAGTGCAGATTTCTTTATGATAAATGATTTTTTTCCTTCTGGGTGGATACCTAGTAATGGGATTGCAGGATCAAATGCAGGTCTAAATTGAGTTCTTTGAGGATTTTGCATCCTTCCTTCCAAAAAGGTTGTATTTGTTTGCAGTCCCACCAATAATATGAAAGTATTCCCTACTCCCCATATCCACGCTAGCATCTGCAGCTTTGAGACTTTGTGATGTGGGCTGTTTTCACTGGGGTTAGGCGATACCTTAGGGTTGTTTGGATTTGCATTTCTCTGATGATCAGGGACAATGAGCATTATTTCAAATGTTTGTTAGCTATTTGTCTTCATTAGAGAAAGTTCCCTTCACATCTCTTACCTTGTGGTAGATGGGATTTGCTTCTTTTTGTTGTTGTTGATTAATTTGAGCTCTCTGTAGATTCTAGTTATTAACCCTTTGTCAGATTCATACCCAGCAAATATCTTTGCCCATTCTGAAGGTTGCCTTTTTGCTTTACTTGTGTTATCCTTTGTTGTGCAGAAGCTTTTTAGCTTAAGTCTCATTTGTTTCTTTTCGTTGTTGTGGCAGTGGCCAATGAAGTCTTTGTCATAAAATCTTTCCCCAGTCCAACATCATCAAGAGTTTTTCCCACACTTTCTTCTAAGATTTTTATTGTTTCATGCCTTAGATTTAAATCTTTTATCCATCTTAAGTCATTTTTTGTAAGTGGTGAAGGGTTTCAACCTTTTACATGTGGTTATTGAGTTCTCCTAGCACCTATTTATGCTTTTTAAGCATAACATATCGTGAAGATCTTCATACATTTTTGTGCATTCTTTGAGAACATGAAAAGGCTTTGCTTTTTTATAGCTTCAAATATTTGGCTATATCATAATTTTTAAAAACGATTCCTCTAACATTTGATGATAGAGAATTTCCAGTTTTTTGGCTATTAATATTGCTAGAATATATACCCTTCTATGTGAATGTGTATTTCTTTTTGATCGCCTTAGAATAAATTCCGAGGTGTGAGATAACTGGTTGTATTGGTCAGTTATTGCCATAACAGTTCTGTATAACAAACCAGTGTTTGATGAATGACTTTCAGTAATAAGTATTTATTTTCACATTAGTCTTTAGATCATCTGGTTATTCTCTTGATTCAGGCTGTATTTGGGCAGGCACCTCTGCTTCAGTTTGTAGGCTGGCTCAGCTTACCTTCAGGCTGCAAGTTGGTTAGGTCTACTCTAAATTTATTCATTCTGAGGCCTTGCATGAATGGTTAGCAGCTACCTGTGGCATATTCATTTTATGGTTTGTCACTAAAGCACAAGAAGCAAGCCAAACTACTAAAATGCATTTTAAGACTCTGCCAGCATCAGTTGTTAATATCTCATTAGCCAAAGTAAGTCATGTGGCCAAGTCTTGCTGTGTTAACATGACAAAAGGTATGGATGTATAATTAGGATAGAAAGGATATGAAGAATTGAAAATAATAATTTATCTGGCATATTTGGTCTAAAAGGATAAAAAACTTATACTACATTAAAAAAACCTTTTACTTCATATTTCCAAATGTGAAAAGGCTTTATCATATTAATAGCATATATGAGAGTACCTTATTGTCCCCAGAAGATAACCTGTGGAAGGGGAAAGCACTTTGCTAACTTGGAAATTGGATCTTTCTATCAATCAATCAATCATGCTTATCATGAGGTATATTTTTCATAGAATTTACTATTTGTTCATAGTACAAATCTTTTATAATATTCCATAGACTTACCTTTTGGCTTTAGATCGTGCTATTCTTTCACACTTTCTCCTATTTTTCTTACTCCTTTTTGGAGAAAGAGACCCTATTGTAGTCTTTGCTCTTTCTACGAATTTGCTTCTCTGACTCTTATGTTTAAAAATTACAGTCTCTTTTCCTTAGAGAGTGCTTCAGCCTAATACTAGATGAAATACTTTTCTGGGTTTAATAAATAGCTGTTGCTTACGGAACCATTCTTAATTTTAAATTAGAGTATGTTTTAGTAAAATAGATTGTGAAGCATTTGGGAGAGGTTTCGGTCTCTGCTATAACTACTGTAGTCATGCTTCTGATGCATAGAGCAGTACAGGTGAAGTAGGTGACTTGAACAGTGGACTGGATAGAGGAGTTTGAGTCTATTACTGACTCTGAACAGAGTTGTTGAAAGATTTTTATTAAATAATTTAATATGTCTGTTTTCTTGTTTCTGGAATGTTTGGATAATGCTTTTTTTGAGTTAATGAACATGTATCTATTGAGTACATTGAATTTTTTTGGAAGTGAGTTACATTTAAATGGAAATTGTTCACTTTAGTCATGATGCTTAACTTCATCTCACATGTAACACTTTCATTTTACATGTAAAGTCTACTTTTCTAGGGAGCTTAGAACATTTCACTCAGACATGTATCACTGTAATACATAAACTGAGACATGGACTTTGTTAATTAGCCATGATTGTATAATTAATCAGTATCAGATTCAAGACTAGAATCCAGATTGCTATACTTTCATTCGGTTTTATTTAGTAAATTACTCTGTAGACCTTTATCCATCAAATATTTTTTTGAAATAGGACATTAAGGAAAATAATTACATTGCCTTTAGGCCTCATTGCCTTGGAATAAAGTAAGTAAATTAGATCCTGTGGTCTAATATTGGTAACCTGATGCATGACTATCTCCAGTCTTTGAGACCAGTAACCATAAAATGTTACCTTCCTTCATTCATAACCAAACTAATGTGATTGACACATCACATTAGAATTTAGAATTGTTTTCTTTGAGATCCTTTCATTATGATGGGAATTCCAACTTCATTTTATCCAAAGCTCAGGAGTTCCCTAAGATTGGGTCTACTATAGAACCTCTGTACATTTGACCACCCAAGGGACTGTAACAAACTTGTCCACATATGGAGGGAGGTGGTCAACGTGAGGAGCTAGGCCTACTGTACCGATAGGTACATGTGGTGCACGTCCAGTCTATGAAAATTAGGTCAACTTAAAGAGGTGATCAATGTAGGGAGGTAGTCAACTATGATAGCTTGATGTTCATCCCTCCTGCATAATATTTATGTGAAACCATTTGTCCAATTCTTTGTTGAGTTTACTGCCACTTGTGCACTAGATAGATAGCAGCACCTTCTTTGCATCAAGTGTAGAAAATGTAATTCAAGTTTTTCTTGGTGAAATCCTGTTGGCTTATAATCAGCCAAGATGAGATGCAGATGAGGTTCAGAAATGCTAACCACAAATATAAAAGTTCTGAAGATTGAAAGGTCATATGTGTGTGATGTGACTATGGTTCCCATGCTGCTTTATCTGCTGTCTTTTTTACCTGCATTCTTGGATGACAGTTGTCTCTTTTGTTAGTTGTTCTATCTACCTTGTGAAAGACTTGATCATCTGTTTAAGAAGAGAAGCTTGATAAAGTAACTTATACTTTAATGTTACTGTGCCATGGTATTGTAGGACATTTTACCTGAGTTTGGTGGAGGAAATTCTGAGACCAAGATTGGTCTTAGTTATGTACTAGCTCAAGGGGGGAATGATGGGGCAGCTGTGATTTCATTATTATTACTTTTTCTCTTCTTCTTTTAGATTAGCAATAATAGTTAATAGTTATAAGAGGGAAGAACAAAAAACTGAGGAAAAGAAAAGGCAAAGGAAGGGGGGGACAGGGGCCACAAAAAGCTCCACAACAGACACAGGCCGTAAATCAGGTAAACAGCCCTGATAACAATAACCAATCAGAAGATCATGCGATACTAACTCCAGCAAAGACCCCAACTACGAAAAGACAGGTAACCTATCAAAACCCCAGGCCTCCCCAATGACCAATAAGTAAGCGGACACTGGCTTCTTCCTCACCCGTCTTCCTTAGCATTTTATTGCAACCCATAGTACCCTGCAAGAAAGTGTATAAAAGTTTTCTTGCCCTTTGTTTTGGGTCCACTCTTCTTCTACAACCACTTTGATGGTGGGAGTGACCCAAGCATATGCCTGTAAAGAATACGCATTGGATTTTCAGGTGTGCATGGTTTCTTGATGGCAAATCTGGTCCTTTCAGAAATCAAGTTGGCGGCTTATACTGAATACAGTTTATTGGCTGAATATGGCAGACCAATCCTCTTAGGAATTCATCCTAATGATTTATTTTTGGTGCTGGCAAATGGAATAACTTATAAAATTCAATTTGAAATTCATTTTGGTTTTTTTTGAGACAGAGTCTCAATATGTTGCCCTCTGTAGAGTGCGGTGACATCACAGCTCACAGCAACGTCAAACTCTTAGGCTTAGGCAGTGCTCTTGCCTCAGCCTCCCAAGTAGCTGGGACTACAGGTGCCCACCACAATGCCTGGCTATTTTTTTGTTGCAGTTGCTTAGTTGGCCCGGGTTGAGTTTGAACCCACCACCCTCAGTGTATATGGCTGGCTCTTGTAACCACTGTGCTATAAGTGCTGAGCCTCAATTTGAAATTCTTAACCCGTGTCATCAGATGTTACATGTCTCAACATTGGGCTATTGGAATCTTATTTATTTATTTTTTTCCCTCTGCTTCTTGTCTCATCTCTTGCTTAGCTGGGAATAGTTGCTTTGAGCTGTCAAAATCAATCGTAAGCCCAAGTTTGTGGAACTTTTTTCAAGCCCTGTGTTATCTGTCTTGGTCGTTGCACAGAATATCTGATATTTCAAAATGTTTAGGGATCCTTTGACTCTTTGGAGAACATTAATCTAAGTTTTGGCTGATATGTGGTGTGTATAAAAAATGCTTTTCAGGAGCCAGTGTAACTCTTAAACTACTTCTTTATTCTATCAGTAACTTAATTTGTGCTTTTGAATAGTAAATTCCTCTAGTTTATTCTCTTTCCTCTAGGGAATATGTGTTCTCTAGGACCTGTGTTTTCAAACTCTTTTATCATTCCAAGAGTCTGACATGTCTGTTCATTGCATATACATTTACTGAGAGTTTACTGTAGTGAAAGGCATGGTACTAGACCCACGGAGGATGCAGAGAATGAAAATGTTATAGTGTTACTTCCACGTGACTGGTCATTGTAGGAGACATTCAAGCTGATGAGGATTGACACCTTTAGCAGCTCATTCTCTCTGGGCTGTTTTGCATCCTTTCCTACCATACATACCCCTGATGTCACCTTTACTTCCTGGGCTCATTCAAGACTCCATGACTTTGCACAGGCACTTTACACATGGAATTTTCTTTCCTGGTTGATTCCTGTTTATCCTTTGAAGACTCATTTTAAGCAAGGTTCTCTATAAGCTTTTCCTGGCTTCTTTACACCTTCCATAGAGTCAGACATCCTCTTCTGTGTACTCATGGTATCTTGCCTACTTATTTGGTACTTATTGTGGTACTTATATGTACTCATCACATTGTATTGTAATTATTTGTAAGATCCTCAAAGGCAAGGACTGTGTATGGCTCATGTCTGTATACCTCAAGTCTAACATGGTAGATAAGTAGCAAGCGTTTTTGTGTGTTATTAATTCATTAAGCTTTTCAGGAAGCTAATAAGATTGCCAGGGATGTCCACCATAGAAGAAAATTAAGTAGTTCATTTTCCATTTTGGGGGGGAATATTCTAAGTATTGTCTCCTCCTTCAGTGTTTTATTAAAAGTATTAACTTATTAAAAGTATTAACTCTATTCCAATTCAGAGCAGCTTTATCTTTTTTTTTTTTTAATTGTTGGGGATTCATTGAGGGTACAGAGAACCAGGTTACATTCATTGCATTTGTTAAGTAAAGTTCCTCGTGTCCCACCTCCAGAAGGAAAATTTTTATGAAGTGAAGTATTAACTGCTAAATGAGTCTGAGGCCAGCAATCCAGAAACCTGATATGTCTAGAAACAGTCTGTTCTGTTACGTTGCTACCTCATTTACTTGAGAAAATTCTGCATTTTCTCACACATGCCTGCCACCCCACTGAATCCACACTCTCTGGACTTGTCAGCTACTTATCATACTCTATTATTTCTTTGACCCTGGATGGTTTTTCTGTATTCTTAGTTTAGGGGAAACCTAGGACCGCCTTATACATTTCTGCCAGCAAGCCCACTTATAGGACAGTATAGTACAGAAATAGCCACTCAAAACTTGAGAACAACTGTCAATAGATCATGGTGCTTTAGAAGGTAATACATAAGTGTTAGTTATATATACATATTGTAGAATAGTATGCAGTTATTAAAGAATTGAGTGCTTAACTGAATGTAAAGATAAATGGAAAATTAGAAAAACAAATTGTGAAATAGATGTACAACATAGTTCAGTATTAATTTACAATATAAAATACTAAAAGCTGTGTTTGTGTTGGTATTCATAGTCATTTATACTTGAAAATGCATGGGAAAAGGTAGATCATCTAGAATTCATTTGCACAGAACTATTCACAGTGATTTACCTCTAGGAAGTGGCATTCAGGAAAGGTGACCAAGAAAGCTGGCACTTCTAACTTTATATGTTCTTTTATTATTTGGATTTATTTTTATAAGGAACATATATTTGTTTTAGTTTTTGAGACTGTTGAAATATATAAATATAGAAAATTACGTATCTATTATATATGCATACACACACACACACACGGCTCAAATACATTTTTGCAAACCGAAACACTTAGGTAACTAAAACACATATCAATACAGGTAGTCCCTAGGTTACGAATGAGATAAGTTCTGTAGGTTTGTTCTTAAGTTGAATTTGTATTTAAGTTGGAACAGGCAGATTTACCTATTAGCTATAATAGCCTCCATTTGTAAGTGCAAGTCATCAGTTTGTAATTTGGGGACTTAATTGTAATAGTACCTGTTTGTGTGAGTTATACTTAAGTAGAATGTTTATAACTCAGGGTCTGGGTGTAATCAGAATATTAATAGCACCACAGAAACTCCTTTGTACTTCCTTTAATTCAGTACTTCATCTACCAGAAAAACTAGTATCATAACTTCTAATTGCATAGATTAATTTTGCCTATATATGACACCAAATAGGGTGCACTTTTCTGTCTAGCTTATTTTGTTCAACATTATGGTTATGAATTATATCTATTTCTTTTAAAGTTTCTTTTTTCTTTTTGTTTTGAGACAGAATCTCACTTTGTCACCTTGGGTAGAGTGCTGTGACATTATTGCTCACAGCAACCTCAAACTCTTGGGCTCAAGTAATTTTCTTGCCTCAGTCTCCTGAGTAGCTAGGATTACAGGCACCCACTTCCATGCCCTTGTATTTTTTTACAGACAGGGTCTTGTTCTTGCTCAAGCTGGTCTCTAACTGGTGAGCTCAAGCAATTCGCCCGCCTCAGCCTCCTAGAATGCTAGGATTACAGGTATGACCCACTGTGCCTAGCCTTCTTTTGAAGTTTTATGAAAATGAAGTTGTCTTTTGAAATTTTAAATCACTAAAGAGTAAAAGTTTGGCATCTCCTGGATGTATCCACTCTCACATATCTTGGCATAGTCAAATGCCTTCTCTTTGATAAACCAATAGCTTCTTGTTTTATGACTTTTGTGTAGTTCTCACCACATATCTTTAACTGTTTGTATACCAGTCTTCCTCTCTAGGTTGTGAGCCCCTGGAATTGTGTTCCCTTCTCCCTTATGCCCTGGTGGATACCTAGCTCTTCACAACAGTGGTGCTTCAATAGCAATTGTAAAAGAAAAGGAGTAAGCTCTACTCCTCAGGCCTTGTGGCTATTGAGTGTCTCTGATTTTCTTTCTCTCTTTCTTTTTTTTTGAGACAGAATCTTACTACGTTACCTTTGGTAGAGTGCTGTAGTGTCATAGCTCACAGCAACCTCAAACTTTTGGGCTTAAGCGATTCTCTTGCCTCAGCTTCTCAGGTAGCTGGGACTATAGGGACCTGCCATAATGCCCGACTATTTTTTTGTTATTGTTGTCATTATTGTTTAGCAGGCCCTGGACAGGTTCAAACCCACCAGCCCCAGTGCATGTAGCCAGCGCCCTAACCACTGAGCTACAAGCACCGAGCCTTCTCTGGTTTTCTTGTCTGTAATATAGACGTTATAATTGTATCTGTTCAGACACTTTTATTGATAGCTATACATAACAGAAGACCCAACTAAAAGTGGTTAAAATATTAAGTTGATTGATTGATTGATGGATGGATGGATGGATTGATTGAAGAAGTTGCTAGAGTTGCTCAGTTTAGAGCAGTGATTTTCCACTGGTGTGTTGTGGCACACTGGGGTGCCATGAGAGGATCTTAAGTGTGCTGCAAGAATTTTTGAAGATCATTAATTAAATTATTTTCAAAAGAAGTTCAAAGCACAGTAAGGATATTCTTTTTTTCACTCTTTTTTCTGATTAACATAATTTAAGTGTGCTGTGGAAGTTTAACTGTAGTTTCAAGTGTACTGTGAGATAAAAAAGGTTGAAAAACACTGGGTTAGAGGTTCAGCGTAGGACGCATGTTCTGGCCATCTTGTTGCTCTGCCACCCCCACTGAGTCAGCAAGCACCGCTTCTTGGATGGCTGTTGCTGCCCCAGGCTTTATATTTTCACATACCAACATACTGAAGTTAAAAAAAGGATCATTTTTTAAGATTCCCATCTTAAAAGAACAAGGAAAACTTCACTTAGAAGCCCTTCAACAGATTGTGCATCTCATCGATCATAGTTCTGGCATATATGCCAATGCCTAATTCCTATAGAAAGAGTGGGTCCAACATTGATTTATGTCCTGGAGCAGGAGATTCTCTTTTCAAGCTTTCAGAGGGTAAATACCCAAACAAAATTGTTTTTTGTTAGCAAGGAAGTGAAGAATAATGGATGTTAAAAAAGTAGTCAGCAGTCAACAATGTCTGCCTCTCTAACATACTAATATAAATTAGTGTACACCTGTATGTGTGTGTGCTGAAATACTGTAAAGTTATAATATATCATTAGTACTTGATACTGGCTTTGTGGATTGTTTTAGAAAAGTCTCCCTTTGGGCTGGTGCCTGTGGCTCAGTGGGTAGGGCGCTAGCCTCATATACTGAGGGTGGCGGGTTCGAACCCGCCCCTAGCCAACCTGCAGCAACAACAACAACAAAAAATAGCTGGGCATTGTGGTGGGCATTTGTAGTCCCAGCTGCTCAGGAGGCTAAAGCAAGAGAATCGCCTAAGCCCAGGAGTTGTAGGTTGCTGTGAGCTGTGACACCACAGCACTCTACTAAGGATGATAAAGTGAAACTCTTGTCCCTTAAAAAAGAAAAGTCTCCCTTTGCCACCCTAGTTAGCAACCTGCTTCAGGGCATGGAATACAAAAATAATTTTACTCTTTGCCAAAGTACAGTACATTATTAGAAGGGTAGATCTGTTATAGAAAATAATGTAACTTATTTCTAATGTGAATTATAATTTTTTTTGATATTTTAAAATTATTATTATTATTATTATTTTTAGAGACAGAGTCTCACTTTATCGCCCTTTGTAGATTGCCGTGCTGTCACAGCTCACAGCAACCTCCAGCTCTTGGGCTTAGGTGATTCTCTTGCCTCAGCCTCCCGAATAGCTGGGACTACAGGCACCCACCATAATGCCCCGTTATTTGTTGTTGTTGTTGTTGTTGTTGTTGCAGTTAGGCTGGGGCTGGGTTTGAACCTGACACCCTTAGTATATGGGGCCGGCATCCTACTCACTGAACCACAGGTGCCGCTCTTTAGAATTGTTTTTCTATAAAACTTAACCATTATCATCATTGTTGTTAATATCAATATATGATGCCTTTGAAGCAAAGCAGTGTTGATTATTGGTTAAGTATACCTTCCTACCTGCATTATCTAGGAAAGCCAAAGGGTCAAAACTCAACTGGTATTTTCAGATTTCTGTTTTTTAAAATGTTGAACATGTTAAATGAACATGTTTAAACTTCTTTTTTTCCTGGAAGGTTAGGATGAAAGAGCTAGACAGAAAAAAGTTTATTGTAGTTCTTAACTAGTATCTACCTTTTTTCTTTTTTTTTTAAATAGAGACAGGTGAAATCTTGCTGTGTTTCCTAGGCTGGACTCAAACTGGCCTCAGAAGATTCTCTTGCCTGGGCCTCCCAAAATGCTGAGATTCCAGATGTGAACTACTATGCCCACCCTAACTAGTATCTTCTTACGGTAGCTGGTTAGATGAAAGGCTGCCTTGCAGAATTATTTTTTCAGATAGAAGATATGTGTCCCAGAGTAGATTACTCCAAGTTCAGAAAGCAGTTGCTTATGTGAAATGAGGGGTTTGGCTAACCTCTCTCAGACTAGCTCTGCCTACAAAAGACAAACTATTAGTTTGTATGGATTAAGTACCAAGCATTTCTTTGCTCTGAGAAATGAGACTCTAAAAATCTTCAATAAATGTTTTTGATTTGTTAACTTTTCTCCTACTCCCATCTCCATCACCTTTAAAAAAACTCTCCCTTTTTTGCCAAAACAAATTGTATCATTTTGACCAAGAAGAATTCAAAAGGTAAAGATCAGTTGTCACCTTAATTCTCTTTATGATTATTAGTAAGAATCATAAGAAAAAAGATTTATTACTGATCTGGTGTTATTTAGTGCTTCTGTTATCGAATAATGTGATGGGGGGAAAATTAACAACTCCTTTCTTATGGAGTCCAGAAATGCTGAGCCTTAAAAGTTCTATTGCCTGAAGGAAAAGAATTTAGTGAAACTGGGGAGTGTTTTTCTGAGTGTGTGATCATCATCGAGACTCTATAAGTGTCATGAATTTGAGATAAATTCACCTAAGATTTTGAATTAATCCACCACTACCTTTTAACTAAGAATTAGGTAGTAGGCTTCCTTTTTTTTTTTTTTTTAACGTATATCATTTGACAGTTCACCTTTTCCTTGGAATGTTTGTTATTTTATTTTTTTAAAGATCTGCAGTGAAATCTCTTTTAGAGTATTATTCAAATCTAAAGCCCCCACATAAGTCATGGTAGGGAAAAGAAACAGAGGTGTTTATACATGTCTATAGCAAAAACTGATTTCTGTTTATACTATTATGTGAGTTCATCAGATGAAACAGTGTTTGTAGGTTATCAGAAGTATTGCCTCTGTCTCATCTGCTGCTAATAGCTGATAAAATTATATATAGCTCGTTTAAAATTTCTAGTATCCTTTTTCACATCTTCCCTTAATTTTTACTTGCTTAATTATCTTCTTTAGGTATAAAGTGGTTTTAGCCATTACTTCAGGGTGTTTTTCTGAAGAGAAATTGATTAGTTCTCCATAGAGCAAGCAGTTCTCAACCGGTGGGTTGTGACCCACAGGAACTGTATGAAAGGGCCGCAGCATTAGGAAGGTTGAGAACCACTGCCATAGAGGGAAAGACTGACGTGAGTCTCTAGAGCAGTGATTTTCAACTGGTATGCCATGGCATGCTGGTGTGTGGTGAGAAGATCTTAGGAGTGCCGTGAAAAATTTTAAAGATCATTAATTAAATAATTTTTGAAAGAAGTTAAAAGCACAGTAAGTATTTTTTTCACTCTTTTTTTTTTTTGATCAACACAATTTAAGTGTCCCATGGAAGTTTAATTATAAGTTCAAGCGACTATAAGATAAAAAACGTTGCAAAATACTGCTCTAGAGCATGGATTGGTAAACTATGGCCTCCACCTGGACCAAATCTGGCCTTCTGCCTGTTTTTGTAAATAAAGTTATTGGAACACAGGCACACTCTCTCATTTACATATTATCTCTGGCTGCTTTCAGGCTACAATGGCAGAGTTGAACAGTGGTGACAATGACAATGACAGCATGGCCTTATGCTAGTTGCTCTCTGGTTGTTCATAGAAAGTTTGCCAACTTTATTCTAGAGAAATTTAACTGGAATGGTACTTGACTCAGAGGTATTGGGCACAGTCTTCACAGTCTAGGACACACTGTAAACGGGGATGAGTCCCCCCGTAAACATGTCAGCCCCACAATTTTCAATTCATTTGTAGCACCCCTTTTGTTGTTGTTTTTGTTTTTTGAGATGGAGTATCACTTTCTTGCCCCCTGTAGAGTGCAGTGGCATCATAGCTCACAGCAACCTCAAACTCTTGGGCTCAGGCAATTCTCTTGCCTTAACTCCCCAAGTATCTGGGACTACAGGCGGCTGCTACAACACCCAGCTATTTTTAGAGATGAAGTCTTGCTCTGGGTCAGGCTGGTCTTGAACTCCTGAGCTCAAGTGATCCATCTGCCTTGGCCTCCCAGAGTGCTGGGATTATAAGCGTGAACCACAGTGCCCAGCCTGTAACACCTCCTTTTTTTTAAAACCACTTTTATTGTGGTTTCTCTCTGTCTCTGTCTCCCTCCCTTTATAGATTTATGCAGGTGTAATTAATGTAAAATAAACTACAAATCTTTAAAGAATTTAATTTTGGGGGTAGCACCTGTGGCTTAAGAAGTAGGGCACCAGCCCCATATACCGGGGGTGGTGGGTTCAAGCCCGGCCCCAGCCAAAACTGCAAAAAAAACAGAATCTAATTTTTGATGTTAGGAAACCATCCTCATGATCAAGATAATGATCATATGCGATACCTCTGAAAATTTCCTTATGTTTCTTGGTAATCCTCCTCGCTTTCATAATCCTGTCCCCAGGCAAACACTGATCTGCTTTTTGTCACCATAAATTATTTACATATTCTAGATTGGAATTTTAACAAGTGGACTTACATAGTGTGTACTGTTTGGATTGTTTGGAGTTTTTTAGCTATTACAAATAAAGTTACTATGAACATTTATGTGCAAGTCTTTGTGTGGAGATAAGCTTTGTTTCTGTATGGTACATGCCTTAGTATGTCTGAGTTGCATAGTAGGTATACTTTTAACTTCCTAAGAAAGTGCCAAAATGTTTTCCAGAGTGGTTGTACCATTTTACGTTCCTGCCAGCAGTATATGGTACCAGCAACTTTCAGTTTAAGGGTAGAAGGGTCATAATATTCTACGAAACTAACTTCATAAGTAGTAATATGTTTTATTATTATTATTATAATACGAGGGTTATAGTTGCTCCATATTCTTAGCACTTGATTCTTAAATATGAGCATAACAGTCAAGAACCACCAGATATTTAAGGGAAGCCACTAATGTGAAAGTCAGAACAGACCAAGAGAATTGGAAGGGACAATTTGAAATAACTATAAATTTAGGTCCTCAGAGCAGAAAGAGAAAATATTGCATCTGTGAAACAAGGACAGGAGGATGCTAGGAATAAAGGAACAGTTAGAAAGCAATCTCTCAATAGCAGGTGGAAGAAACAAAGGGATAGACAGTGGAGGAGAAAAGAAAATTTAAGAGTATCACCCAGAAGGTCTCATGCCTGCCTACGAGAACAGAGAAAACAGAGAAGAGGAAATCATCCAATAACTAATAGAAGGAAATGTCCCACAACTGAAGGGCATATAGTCCCAGATTAATAGAATATACTTAGTGCCTATAAGCTATGAATAAGAAAAACCCCACACTCTAGACTGAGGCACAGCATTGTGCAACTTAAATAGGAATGAAAGATCCTAAAAGCTTCCTCAAAGAAGAAAACAGTTGTTTTTGTTTTGTTTTGTTTTGTTTTGTTTTTGAGACGGAGCCTCAAGCTATCCCCCTGGGTAGAGTGCCATGGCATCACAGCTCATAGCAACTTCCAACTCCTGGGCTCAAGCGAGTCTCCTGCCTCCACCTCCCAAGTAGCTGGGACCACAGGCACCCGCCACAACGCCCGGCCATTTTTTGGTTGCAGCCATCATTGTTGTTTGGCGGGCCCAGGTTGGGGATTTGAACCCACCACCTTAGGTGTATGTGGCTAGCGCCTTAGCCGATTGAGCCACAGGCGCTGAGCCTATACTCTACTTTTAATAGATTTGACATGTACTCTTCCAATAGGCACAATTGAAGTTCCATCAATTACCCTTCATCCACCTGGCCTCTCCGATCTCCTCCCCTTCCCCCCCTTCCCTCCTTCATTCTGGGCTATAGTAGTGTTTTATCATTTGTATGAAAGTGTGAGTAATTATATATTGGTTTCATAATAATACTGAGTACATTGGACACTTTTTCTTCCATTCTTGAAATACTTTACTAAGAAGAATATATTCCAGCTCCATCCATGTAAACATAAAAGATGTAAAGTCTCCATCTTTTTATGGCTGCATAGTATTCCACAGTATACATATACCACGATTTGTAATTCATGGGTTGATGGGCACTTGGGGTGCTTCCAAGACTTGGCAATTATGAATTGGGCAGCAATAAACATTCTAGTGCAAATGTCTTTGTTGTAAAGTGATTTTTGGTGATCTGGATATATAACAGTATCTTTTGAAGAGAAAAAATATTTACTTTGTCAAATTCCAGTTTACCAGTTTTTAATGGATTGTGCTTTTGCTATGGCATATAGGAAATCTTTACCTAATTCAAGTTCACAAATATTTTCTTCGAGAATTTTTATGGTTTTAGGTTTAGGTCTAAGATCCATACTGAGTTACTTTGTATGTGGTATAAGATATTGTTGACCAAAGTTTTTTGTTTGTTTGTTTTTGCATAAGGTTATCCAATTTTATCAGCATTAGTTATTGAAAAGGTATCTTTCTCCGTCAAATTGCCATTGAACATTTATCCACAATCAGTTGTCCCTATATGCATGTCTACTTTTGAACTCTACTCTGTTTCATTGATCTATTTGTCCGTCTTGATGCTAATCCCATACTGTCTGGAATACTACAGGTTTACAATAAACTTTGAAGTCAGATAATGTAAGTCCTCCAAAATTGTTGTTCTTCAAAGTTATTTTAGACATTTAAGGTCTTCTGCATTTTCATATGAATTTTAGAATCTGATTTTCATTTTCAACAAATGTCCTGCTAAGACTTTGATTGGAATTATGTTAAATCTATAGATCAATTAAGGAGAATTGATATTTACCCCATGAACAAGATATACCTCTCAATTTATTCAGATATTGTTTAATTTCTCTTTCACATATTTTGTCAGATTTATCCTTGAGTGTTTCATATTTTTGGTGTTATTATAAATGTTATTTAACTTTGATTTCTGATTTTTGCTAGTATAGATAGGTGCTCCTTATCTTCTGGTAAGGTTACGTCTGATAAACCTATTGTGCATTTAATACACCTACCAAACATTATAGTTTACTTTACCATTATAATCTACCTTAAACATGCTCAGAACATTTACATTCACGCACAGTTGAGCGACATCATCTGGCAGCACAGTACATTACAAAATATAGATTATTCACCTTTGTGATCATGTGGCTGACAAGGAGCTCTGTTCTGCTGCCACTTCCCAGCATTGTGAGAGAGCACCCTGCCTCTTTGCACTGAGTGCATGTTGCTTTCCCACCAGTGTAAAGTTAAAAAAAAAACTGCAAGTGAAACTATCTTAAGTAAGGAACCATCTGTATATAGAAACACAATTGATTTTTACATATTGATCTTGCATCCTGAACCTTGTTAAGCTTAGGTTTTAGTTCTAATAACTTTTTTTGTAGAGTTAATCAGATTTTCTAGATAGATGATCTTGCTGTTTAAGAATAAAGAGTGCTTTACCTCTTCCTTTCCAATCTGGATGCTTTTTATTTATTTTCCATGTGTGACTATTCTGGACGGAACTCCAATTCAGTGTTAAATGGAAGTGGTGACAGCAAACGTCTTTTTCTTGTTCCTTATCTAAGGAGAAAGTCATGTTAAGTCTTTCATTATTAAATATGATATTAGTGGTAGATTTTTTGCACATGGCTATATTTATTTTCCATGGCTACCTAACAAATTATCCCCAAACATAGTAATGTAAAACAACAAACATCTGTTATTTCACCATTTATAGGAGTCAGGAATCCCAGCTCAGATATGGTTCAAGGTCTCTCACAGGGCTATAATCAAGGTATGAGCCATGGCTATTGTTTCATCTGAAGCCTAGGTTCAGGGAAGATCTGCATCCAGGCTTACTCATGTGGTTGTTGCCAGGATTCATTTCCTCACAGCTGTCTGATTTTGAGTGTCAGTTCCTCATTGGTTGTTGGCCAGGGGACTATATTACTTTTTTGCCACATAAGGCTCTCCATAGGGTTGCTCAGAACTTGGCAGCTGGCTTCTGTCAAAGCAAGCCACCAAACAACATGGAAGTTACACTTATTTTGTAAGCTAATCTCATAAATGACATCCCATCACTTGAGAGAATTCTTTTCATAAAAAGTGAGTCACTAATGGCCCATACACAGGGGAAGGGATACCAAATGAGGTAGAGATCATCTTAAGCCATCTTAAGAGTCTGCCTATCACAATGCCCTTTATCAAGTTGAAATCCCTTTCTATTTCCAGTTGGCTGAGAGTTTTTATCAAAATGTATGTTGAATTTTTTCAAGTGTATTTTACTCCTATGGAAATGATTGTGTGTGGGGGGGGTTAGCTTGCTCACATGGTGAACTTTTAAAGTTTGTTTGCATTTTCAAATGTTAAACCAAAACTGAATTCCTAGGATAAATGTTACATTGTCATAATGTATTATCCTTTTCATATATAAATTTTGTTTATCATTTTTGAATCTATGTTAACACAATAAAGGAGATATTTGTCTGTAGTTTTCTCTTCTTACAACTTTTTTTTTTTTTTTTGAGACAGAGCTTGAGCTGTCCCCCTGGGTAGAGTGCCTGGCATCACAGCTCACAGCAACCTCCAACTCCTGGGCTCAAGCAAGTCTCCTGCCTCAGCCTCCCTAGTAGCTGGAACCACAGGTGCCCACCACAACACCCAGCTATTTTTTAGTTGCAGCCGTCATCTTGTTTGGTGGGCCTGGGCTGGATTCGAACCCACCACCTTAGGTGTATGTGACTGGAGCCTTAGCCACTTGAGCCACAGGCACCGAGCCACTTATTACAATGTTTGTCTGACTTTGATGTAAGGGTAATACTGATATCATAAAACCAGTTAAAAAGTAGCCCCTTCTCTTCAATTTCCAGGAAAAGTTTGTGTAAAATTGGTATTATTTGTTCCTTATGTGTTTGGTAGAATTTATCAGGGAAGCCATCTCAGCCTGGACTTTTCTTTGTGGGAAGGTTTTAAACTACAAATTTAATTTTCTTAATGGAGGTTATCTGTATTTTAGAATAAGTTTTTATTAGTTTGTGTATTTCAAAGAACTTTTCCTTTTTATCTAGGTTGACAGATTTATTTTTTTAATTAAATGACACCTGTGTACATTAATGTAAACATCGAGTACAGTGTAGTGTTTTCATATACAATTTGAAATATTTTCATCAAACTGGTTAACATAGACTTTGTGTCATTTACTTAGTTATTGTGTTAAAATATTTACACTCTAGTTCTAGAAAAATTCACTTGTACCCTTGTTAGACAGACCATATAGGAGATCTTTCTTTTAGGAGATAATGTCTGTTCTAAAGAGAAGGGAAGAAACTAGCTCTAGTTGATACTGTCAGCCTGGAATTTCAGTAACAATAAGACAATTACAGTCATAGAGTGATTGCATGTCATAGAACACACACAAGGACATTTGGTGATTATATGATGTATTTGTGTGCATATTTTATAAAGAAAGACACATAGTGGAATCATATATGTAATTTTATGCCAAATAAAATATACATGTAAATAAGATTAAAGAAAATTTCAGAAAAATAAATAAAACGATTAATATAAATAAATAGGCTCAAACCTCCTTAAAGAAAAGCTCTAGGGGGGAAAAAGGACATTCCAGGCTCAAATGGATGTATCAGCAAATTCTAACATACATTTAAGGAAAAATTGATGCCAGCCATACACAAATATTTCCAGATAACAAAAGAAGAAAATGTAACTAGAATATTATATGAAAAAAGGAAAAGTATAGTCTGATCTCACATATGAGGCAGGCAGAAAAATCCTAAGTAAAATTACAGAAAAACGAGTATATATAAAAAATAATATACACTGTAAACAAGCTGGGTTTATCCCAAGAATGAAAGGCTGTTTCAACTGATATAAATAATCAAATTTACATTTTAAAGGAGAAAACGCATATGATAATTTTAAAGAAAAGAATAAAAAGGACTTAATAAAATAAATATTTATGATAAAAATTTTTAGCAGATTAGAAATAAAAGAGAACTTTGCAAATCCCACAAAATGAGAAAGGGCATCTATCAAAACCTCCAGTTACTCACGTTTCTTAGTATAAAGCATTAAAATTTAATCCTTTGAAGTTGGGAGAAAAGACCAAAAAAAGTACTTATTACCACATTTGTCACTATTTGAACTGGGGGGGTCCTCTTTCATATATAAGGCTAGAAAATGAAATGTTAAGGGGTTGAGAAAAACTAAATAAAACTTTACTTGCAGATGTTACTGTCTTTCACGTAGAAATTATAAGAGAATTTAGGAATACATCATTACCATTAATCAGAGAGTTTGGGAAGTCTGCTAAATGCAAAGTCAATATAGGAAATTCAATTTTTATTTCTATATATCAGCATCAATGGAAAATCAAATTTTAAACGATACCATTTTCATCAGCATCAGATACAGCTTACAATATGGAAATAAATCTAACAGAAGATATACAGGATCTTTACACTGAAAACTACAAAATATTATTGCAAGGAGGCCTCATAAGTGGGTAGAGGTAACATACACCTGCATTGGAAGACTTTATACTGTAAAGATAGAAATTGGCTTTGAATTGATCAAGGGGTTCCATGTAGATTCAAAAAAACTTCAAGAAGATTTTGGTGGAACATGATGCATTGATTCTAAAATTTGTCACGTAAGTCATAAGGCACAGGGTGAGAAAGAGATGAGATGCTCTTAGAGAAATGTGAGGCAGGTAGACTTGCTCTACTGAGGCACAGCCGTGAATACTTCATCAGGGTATTCCCACGGGTATAAATGAAACAGTGGAAAAGAAGAGAAAGCCCAGGACAGATCCACACATGCCTGGACACACTGCTCCCTGACAAAGGTGCAGTGTGGTTAAGAACGGAGGAAACTGCTAGTTACAGTACTGGGAGATGGAACATCCCCCCACAAAAGGGAAAGTGGACAGGTAACTCACACTGGCACGAAATCACACCAGGTAAACCCCAGATCCAAACATGACTAACAAGAACTGTGCAGTGTCTGGAACATGACATAGAGGGATAATGGGATGGGGGGATTTTGTAAACAAAGCCCAAAAACATTAACTATAAGGGAAAGACTAATAAATTGAACTGCACTCAAATTAAGAAAGAAAATGAGCACTTCTTCTCATCAAAAGACACCATGAAGCCAATAACCAGGAAGGCCATGAAGTGGAAGACGTATTTTTAACACATGCAACCTAGCCTTCATATCCAGAATATGCAAAGAGCTCTTATCAAGCACTAAGAGGATGCACATCCCAGGGGAAACTCAGGGAAGAAAGCCGCAGTCCTCAAAGAGGATTGACTTCCAAATGCCCCTGCACACGTGAAGAGGCCGCCCACTGCAGCAGCCACCAGGGACTGCAAGGCCATAATGAGATGACCTGACACAGACATCCCACGTCTCAAATGAAGACTGAAAACGGTTCTGATGAAGAGGTGGAGCCACATCAACTGACACCCAGCGCGAGTCTGGGTGTCCCTGCTGGTCAGTCAGGGTCCTGACGGGAAGCAGAACACACCTGCCAAGACGTAACTGGGAGAAGTTAATGAACGGGCTTACAGTGGGGAAGGCAGAACGTGGTAAAAACTGAAGGCTGATGAAGCTCCTTGGGCGGTACCGTCCTTGGGCCTAAAAGGGCTATGGGGGTGGGGAGGGGTGGGGAAGCGGTTCTGCAGCGGGGACTGTAGGAGCTGGGGCTTTCCCTAGAGCGGTGGTTCTCAACCTCCTAATGCCACAATGTACTTTCATTGTTAAAAAGGGGTCCCAATCCACTGCTCTCTCCTCCCACCCCGCTGGCTGCAGGGCCTCCAGCAAACACCGGACACCGCCCAGTGCCCTTCCTCACTGCGTCCTGCTCTCTCCTCCCACCCCACTGGCTGCAGGGCCTCCAGCAAACACTAGACACCGCCCAGTGCCCTTCCTAACTGCGGTGGGTCACTCCCAGTGCCCTTCCTCACTGCGGTGGTTACTCCCAGTGCCCTTCCTCACTGCGGTGGGTCACTCCCAGTGCCCTCCCTCACTGCAGTGGTCACTCCCAGTGCCCTCCCTCACTGCAGTGGTCACTCCCAGTGCCCTTCCTCACTGCGGTGGGTCACTCCCAGTGCCCTTCCTCACTGCGGTGGTTACTCCCAGTGCCCTTCCTCACTGCAGTGGGTCACTCCCAGTGCCCTCCCTCACTGCAGTGGTCACTCCCAGTGCCCTTCCTCACTGCGGTGGTTACTCCCAGTGCCCTTCCTCACTGCGGTGGGTCACTCCCAGTGCCCTTCCTCACTGCAGTGGTCACTCCCAGTGCCCTTCCTCACTGCAGTGGTCACT
>CAUYQV010095106.1:0-16844 GCA_963574575.1 Galagoides demidoff
GGGATGTGAGTCATCTGGCTGGTTTAACTGAAGCACCCTCATCAAAACTGATCTTATCTGAGTCCAGAGGAAAGAAGGGGAGGGATAATGTAGCCAACCTCCTTGTAACCCCTTAATTCTAACTTTCACAGACCAAGGCAAAAGAACCCCGGGGGTGGGAAATGAATAAAACGTGGGGACTAAAGTAGTCCCTACCACCTTAGCTATTGTACTTACCAATCTAGGTACAATAATGGACTTCTCTTTACCATCCAAAAAGTGGAAAAACTCCCCGTAGCCCCTGTAGTCGCACCCATGGGGCCGAGCTCGTTTTTAAGTATTAAAACCCAGAACCAGTTGCCTGTGCAACCTCAGGGACCCAGGACCATTGACAAAAACATTACCAAACCTCTGCCATCCTATAGCAACCCCCTAATCCTACCACGGAATAGGCCAGTAACTCAGGGAACTGCCTCCATATGGAGCCTCTTACAAGGTACCTACCAGGTCTTAAATTCCTCATACCCCAATCTAACTCATGAATGCTAGCTGTGTCTCAGTTCCCAATTACCTTTTTACCAAGCTTCAGCTCTAAAAGGAATTTTTAACACTTTCAATACTCCCAACCACTGCCAGTGGGTAAAGAAAAAAACAGAATAACCCTTCAAGAAATTCAAGCACAGGGAACCTGCCTAATCTCCTCCCATCCTGCTAACTTCTCCTACCCTCTGTGTAACATCACACATCTTACCCAAAATAACACCTATTATACCCCAGCACCCCGCACCTGGTGGGCATGCACAATAGGATTAACTCCCTGTGTGCATGGCACAGTCTTAAAACAAACCTCAGGGTACTGTGTTATGGTTCAGCTATTCCCCGCTATAACCTATTTTTCAGAGGATCAGATAGAAATTACTTTCTCCTTGCTCCAAATGGATCTCAGAGCAAAACGAGCCATGGGAGCAGCAGCAGCTCTCCTCTCATCCCTAGTAGGACTAGGGATTGCCAGAGCAACCGCAGCCAGGGTTAGAACCTCAGCTCTCATAATACAAGATAAAAATTATCAACTACTTAAAACAGCCATAGACTTAGACCTCAAAGAAATAGAAAGTTCTATTAGTCGGCTAGAAGAATCTTTATCCTCATTAGCAGAATTAGCATTATAAAACTGGAGAAGACTTAATCTACTCTTCATGCAAATGCTGTATTTATTCATTTAGGAATAATAAGAGACTCCATGACTCATTACACAAAACACTAAGAGAAAGAGAGAACAGCAACAATAAATTTCTTGGTATGAATCTATGTTCAACTGGTCCCCCTGGCTAACTACTTTAATCTCTGCCCTCACAGGCCCCATAGTACTCCTCCTCATTCTTATACTAACCTTTGGACCCTGCATATTAAATAAATTACCTTTATTTACCAAAAAAAGAATAAATACAGTCCAATTATTAGTTTTTAAATCCCAATATCAACCTGTAAACCAAAACACTTTACACCAACTCTGAGCCCAGGATTGGTCTCAGGCGTGTCCTAACTCAAGCGGGGGAAGGAAGAGACAGCAGCAACTCCATTTTGTAGATAAGAGGGAACAAAGGACTAAGGAAAGGGAGGAGGGAAAGGGAGCAGGTCGGGGTGGGGGGGGGGGTCCGCAGGGAATTCCACCCCAGGCACAAGCTGAAAAGCAAGTAAACCGCCCAGGGGGGGCAACAACCAATCAGGGAGTCACACATAACTCACCCCAGCAGAGACCATCCCCCCACCATGGAAGGACAGTTGACCTACTAGAAACCCCAGGCCTTCCCCAATGACCAGTAGGTGACCACACAGGCTTCTCCCTCAACTACCTTCCCCAGCATTTTACTATAACCCATAGTACCTCCTGAGAAAATGTGTAAGAACTTCCCTGGCCATTGTTTCGGGGCCACTCTCCTGCAGCCACTCTGATGGCAGGAGTGACCCAAGCATATGTCCATTAAGAAATAAAAACTCCTTGGTTTTCCATGTGTGCATGGTCTCTCAGCTGCACTTTTGGTCCTAACAAAACTTTTCTCCAGCAGCTTCTTCACCTCTCTTCACAAAACTGACGAGAGTCAGGGACTTGCTCTGATTAGGCTATGGATGAAAGAAATACGGCTGGCTTGGTGTTCTGTCCTGACCAGGCTGTTTCACTTCTCATCGGTGTGTTCCCTGGAGTGGTACTTTCATCTCCTTCAAGAGCCTCTCCTTTGCACTCATAACTTGGCTGAGTGTTAGGCATAAGAGGCCCAGCTTTTGGCCTTTCTTGGCTTTTGACACGCCTTCCTCACCAAGCTTCATCGTTTCCAGCTTTTGATTTTAAGGAGAGAGACATGTGAGTCCTCCTTTCAGCTGAGCACTTGGCAGCCACTGTAGGGTCATTAACTGGCCTGAATTCAGTACTCCTGGACCTTGGGGCCAAAGCAGAGGGAGAGCTGGGGGCAACAGGGAGTCTGTGAGGCAGCTGAACACGTGATGTTTAGCAACTAAGTTTGCATCTCATAGGGATAAGCCAAAACAATGGCAATGAGAACATCAAAGATCCTGGTCATAGATCATGTAACAGGTAAACTGGTAATAATAAAGTCTGAAATATTGCAAGAGTTACCAAGATGTGGCTCAGAGACACAAAGCGAGCACGTGCTGTTGGAAAAGGGGTCACAGACCTTCCCTCTGAAAACAGCACCGTGTCTGTGAGGCCCAGGCAAGCGGAGCTGGGTAAAGTGAACGGCTGCACCCTGTGACCAGTTTCTCAGGTGAATCTCTAATCCTCCCAGCTCCTGGCCAAGGACATTTAAAATGAAGATGATACAGAAGTAATGAATCTTTTCAGTTTTAATGTTCATTATGGACAATTTTCCATTTTGCAGATAAGAAGGTAAAAGTGTGACGAAGAAAAAGAGCTTCACGTTCCCTGCAACTGGGAGGCTGAGCCAGCCCCTCATCTGGGGCCAAGCACGGCAGCTTCTGTCATGTCTGCCTGTCTCCTGCCATAATTCTTGTTTTGCCAAAGTAATTTTTGATATTTTAGATCCAATAAGTGAAGAAAAACAAACAGAAAACTCCACAGTGCAAGAGGCCCACCTTTTGGCCTATGTTGGGTTTCAAACTGAGTGTGTCTGTGTGGATCTCACTCACCCTTGCTGGCCCAGCAGAGCACCAGGCTCAGGGCCAGCCCATGTGCAGCCTCCACAGGGGTATCTCTCAGGGAGAAAGAGAATGGAGGAAAGAACAAATCCATTACATTTCTACACATAGGAACCCTCATCAAATGAGAGCAGCTCATTTTCTTTTTGGCTTGAGAATCCCAAGAAGGAGTTCTGCCCACACCCACCTCCGCAGGGGGCTTCCTGAGTAGAGCTGTGTACACACCTGCCTTCCAGGGGGCTTCCTAAGTCAGCTGTGCATGCGCCCGCCTCCCAGGGGGCTTCCTAAGATGAGCTCTGCCTGCAACGGCCTCCCAGGGGGCTTCCTGAATAGAGCTGTGTACACACCTGCCTCCCAGGGGTCTTCCTGAGTCACCTGTGCACACACCTGCCTCCCAGGGGGCTTCCTGAGTCAAGACACAGCAGCCCAACCATGAGGTCCACACCCTGGAAGCTGCTGGAGACACTCCGTATAAAGAAAGACTCAGAAACCGAGCGAGTTTGCACATGGAGTGTTCAAACCCAGCTACCAACCTGGGAGGTCATTCTGCAGCAGAGGGTCTAACAAACAAAGCATCATTGTTCAATAAAATGGGCCTTTCTGTCATTAGTTCAATGCATTATAGATTAGGTAGGAAGTGGTCAGGAAAGGGTATCTTAAACAAAAATCAGAACAGTAGCACTGCTTTGTGGAGATGGCAGTGTGGGCATCCTCCCGCCCAGAGGTTTAGCTTAATAGTTTGGAGGCTGGGCAAGTGCATTTGGAGGCTCTGGGGATTCACTCTTGAGTGGAGAAAGATGGTGGCAAGGAGCTTAAAAAGCTTGCTCTGGTCGCTGGTGAGAAGTTTCTGACCCACTCAACCAGGACCAGCATCACTTCTTCACACAGCTCAGGAGCTTTCTGGCAAAGCCGCACTCAGATGCCTTCATGAGGGAGGGGCCCGGGGTCCCAGGGACACAGTGAGGACAGAACACATGTGTGACCCTCGTGGCAGGCTCCGCACAGACAGGTGCACGGGGCCACTGGGTTGCCAACTTGGGGACACTTCACGGAGTCACGGCCCCTCTATTCCCACTGGCCTGGTATCAGACTGACAGCAGGAGCCCCACAATGTCCACGAGGTCGCCTGAGCTCTGTCTGCCTCACAGGCCACCCTCCTTCTGCTTCAGTTAGGGCTCTGTCCTCTGAAGTCAGAAGGACTCGAGACCATGTGGGTGCCAGGTTGCCTGTCTCTGATGACCACAGCGCTCATGACCCTCCTTTAGAAGTTGCTCTGGGTCCCTACAACTCCTTGGAGGTGAATGAGGAAAGCCACAGCGGCCACAGCAGTCTGCCGCATCACCATGGGGCTCAGGGCACCTGCACCTGCAGGGCAGGGAGGCACCCTCGTCACAGCAGCATCCATGGGCTGAGCCCATGTCAGGTGTGCGAAGGGTGGGCTCACCTGTCCCCAACAGTGACCCCCAAGGCTACCCCTTCGTGACCCCCCCCAGCCACCTCCAGCAAGTGACCTCCCCTCCTAAGCTTGCCCCCCAGGCTTCTCCCTACTTGGACACCCAGATGGAAACATCACTGATTAGGGATTATTTTTAAAACAAGAAAATCTTTAAAAAATACATTTTAAAAAATAAAAATAATATATGAACATTACCTAATGTAAAGGCAAATACTACCAATTTTTAAAAATCATCCAGAGCTAATCCTGGTGTTAACTTTACAGTTTTTGTTTTATATATGAGTTTTTTAGACCATGCATACAACATATACACAAATACATATGTACACATCCTCCTTTTACAAAAATGGGATTTTTTTTCCACTTAGTACGAACATCTTTTTAAATCATTAAGTCATGTGTGTGTGTATGGAAACTTACAGAATCAAAGAACATCAGAGCTGGAGGAGATGTGAAGAGACCATCTATTCCAACATCTTGCACACTGTTGGCTACATCTGCACTAAAAAAATGCATTTTACGTGGCCCTGAACACACATTCGTGCTGTGACACGCTCATTAACTGTATCAGAACTTCCCTACTACACACCAAACACACTGCGCTGACCTTCTCTTTTACTTTCATTACATATTTTAAGAAATGCGGCAGAGATCCTGCAGACCCATCGCTCACTGCTGGGTTCTGATCTATGCAATGAAGAAACAAAAACAGGCTGAAAGAAGTTAAGTGATTTCCCAAGATCGTAGTGAATAAGCAAAATGCCATTAAAATGAGAGCCAGAATTCCCTGTTCCTGCCCGCAGGGTCCCTGCATGCTGCTGATGACCAGCAGACAAGGAGTGTGTGCTTATGGAATCTCAAAATACAGGTGTCCACAAAGATGAGGTACTATTTAAAATAGTGTGTCCATGAAGTTGAGGTGCAATTTAAAATAGTGTGCAGTTTCAAAGTGCACATGAACTTTATGACACACAGCTCCCCCAAATACTGTATATAGGGAAATGTTCAACATTTTCCGTGAGACAAATAAACTAATCTAGTATCTGATTTATGATCTGTGAGCTGGTTTTCTCACAGTCTTACAATTTTCTAAGGCAGCAGGCCTGCAATTTCTTCAAGTAAATAAAGATCAAACTCTTTAGACACAAGCTCGTAACCTGAACCGCTGTAAGCCGCAGCCCTGAGGAGCAGTGCAGCCAGCACTGTGCAGGCTGGTAGATCACTGCAACCTTCAATTACTTTCCTTATCTATAAAATGGAAATGAGGATGTTGGGAATGACTCCAAAACCTCTGTTTCTTGTCTTGCTCATTCCAGTGCAGGCGGAGTGGGAATTGAAGGTGGCCACTCCCTGGCAGCTGTGCGACCCCAGCTGCCAAGACCTCGTGGTTCCACCTCCACAAGTGGTTTCTGAGTCAAACAGGAGAAAAAGAGCCAGCAGCGGTGGCTGGTGCTCAAACTGGGCCAAGCAGCACCAGAAACTCACAGTCATTGTCTAGATCCAGTAACAGGTGACCCACCGGCAGGGAACCCCAGAAAACACAGGGAGCTTCAGGAAATCCCACCGGCACTAAGTGTCTCTCCCTTAGGGAATGGTGCCAAAATCATCAGAAGCCAACTAACTGTAAGGAAGGATATTAGGGCATATTCCTCAGCTTCTCTAGCATAAAACTGTTGCGTCCAACATACCAGCACCATTTGTGTTTCTGTTTTCAAACTGGGATCTGGGGGCATGAAGGATAAATTTTTAAAAGCTTAAGCAACTATTTATAATTGAGCTGACCTCCATCATGAAGCAGCTGTCACAAAGCTATAATGTTTTATGTCCACGGCGACCACAGTCAACTGTGATCATATACAGAGTTACACTCTGTTGAGAAGGGTATTTTTAGCACAGTTCTCGAAGCATCACTGAGCTGGAAGAAACTGAAGCAGTGAAGTTAGCCCTGTCTTCGTTTTGTCCATTAAATGAGATCAGCTGGATCCTAAAATGAAGTGACACCAGTTACTAGAAGCAAAAGCAAACTTCCTCCAGAGACGCCACGTGCCCTCTGGGATGTCAGCCGGCAGCCGTGGCGTTCAGAATTAGTTACACCCTGCAGTATGCTGTTTGGCTAACTGACCAGTCCACTCATATCCTCACAGAAGTATAAAATATAAAATCTCCAAAAGACTTACATGAAAGTAAGGATTCCTTTAAGATACAGTTCAAATTTCTCAAAGAACATAAATTCCATCTGGATTTTATAGTCAACATTAGGCCATTCTGTGTGCGTATTGTGTGTGCACATGTGTATGGTGGCCGTCAAGAGACCATGTATACCCCTTGTAATGATGTGTGTGCACATGTGTATGGTGGCCTTCAGGAGACCACGTACACCCCTCGTAGTGGTGTGTGTGTGCACACGTGTGTATGGTGGCCATCAGGAGACCACGTACACCCCTCTTACAATGGTGTGTGTGCACACCTGTGTATGGTGGCCATCAGGAGACCACGTACACCCCCCTCATAATGGTACATGTGAGCAGATGTGTATGGTGGCCATCAGGAGACCACATACACCCCTCATAATGGTGTGTGTGTACATGTGTATGGTGGCTGTCAGGAGACGGCGTACACGCCCCTCATAATGGTGCGTGTGCACATGTGTGTATGGTGGCCGTCAGGAGACCATGTACACCCCTGACAATGGTGCGTGTGCACACTTGTGTATGGTGGCCATCAGGAGACCACGTACACCCCTCATAATGGTGTGTGTGTACATGTGTATGGTGGCCGTCAGGAGACCACGTACACCCCTCATAATGGTGTGTGTGCACATGTGTATGGTGGCCGTCAGGAGACCATGTATACCTCTCATAATGGTGTGTGCGCACATGTGTGTATGGTGGCCGTCAGGAGACCATCATGTACACCCCTCATGATGGTGTGCGTGTACATGTGTATGGTGGCCGTCAGGAGATGGCGTATACCCCCCTCATAATGGTGTGTGTGTACATGTGTATGGTGGCTGTCAGGAGACCATGTACACCCCTGACAATGGTGCGTGTGCACACTTGTGTATGGTGGCCATCAGGAGACCACGTACACCCCTCATGATGGTGTGTGTGTACATGTGTATGGTGGCCGTCAGGAGACCATGTACACCCCTCATAGGGGAAGGACAGGTGCCTAGAATCAAGTCACAGACTTGCACACCTCACTATGCATCTTTGCAGGGCCTCGGGACAGGTGGGTGTGGACATCCCTGCCTCACTGACTTGGCCAACAGGTCCCAGCATGAGTGGCAGAAAGACAGTTCTGAGGTGAGGCCTGCTTAGTCCTCATGCTCTCTGCTGCCTGCCCGTGGACGGCCACGGGTGTGGAGCTGAAGCTGTGGGATGAGAGGCCCCCAGGGTGAGCTGAGCCGAGCCGCCTCTACGGCTGCCCAGATGAGGGAGACACAAAAGCTGGGTCAGCTGAGTGTGGGGTTGGCCGCTTTGCTGTATTAATAGAACAAACCTGATACAAAGGGGAAAATACAGAAATACCTTTCCTGTTTCCAAAGCCACTACAAAATTTCCATTCTTCAAACACACAGTCTCTCGAAAGAAGGCAGAGAAAGAGTGGACATGCCATGGAATTGAGGGTGGCAGACCGTGAGGACCCGTGGAAAAAATGTGGCTGCTGAAAGCAGATGAAATGGCCCAGAGACGTGCAGGGGAGTCCCGGGGACCTGCCGATGCGTCCAGAGAAGGCGGGGATTCTGAATAAAGAGAAGGGCTTCATTCTGCCCAGGAAGCATCTCGTCACCCAGGACGATGCTAACTCTTAAGTAAGTTAAGTCCTCGAATTTATAAAGGTTGACTCGTACTTACAGATGTTGGTATGATTTGACAGGAAAGGTCAATGCTAGAAAGAGAACACCTCAGCAAACACACCGCCAAGGACACAGGGTTCACCTTGAGGGCTGACACATCACAGACTGAAAGGGAGAAGGATAATTCACATTTCAAGGCAGCTCACATTCTATGATCTTCAACAGTGACCTCACACTTTTTATTTTTAGGATTAGATTAGGCTACAGGTGGCAGATAATCCAAATTAATAGTGGTTTAAACACAGTAGGATTTCTCCTCTAAGTCCACAGTCTCCAAGTTTAGAGGCAATAAATGCTGGGCCTTGGCGCTGCCCAGGCCTGTCTATCTCTCGGCTCCAGCTGGCCCTTCTGAGCTCCAAGGCGGCTTCCTGGCATCCAGCCGTCACCTCCACATTCAAGAAGAAAAGCAGGGAGAATGTAAAGATGGTGCCTTTCTCTGGAAGGCCCTCCCAGACTTCTCGTGTGATACTCAGTTCATGGATTATTCGTCAGAACTTAGAGTCACAGGCCCCGTCAAAGTTACATGCCCAGGTGAACTGGGGGTGCTTTTGGTAAAGACGACCAGACAAGAAGAATAAAGATCAGGGAATGTGTGGGAGTGTCTGGCAGCCCCTGGCTGACGGCAGAGAGCCCACGTGTCACACTTCCCACAGGACCAGAAACCGCGCTGAGCCAAGACAAGGGGCCACAACAGAAATAAAACAGCAGCACTGCCTTTGGAGACCCAAAGAAAATACCAGCAAAATTAACCTCCAGAACCCAGCAGACGGAAAACTAAGTGACACTACAAATCCCTCCTTTCCTGCCTCCTTCCTCCCTTCCCCCTTCTATTGCCCTGATTCAAAGTCCAATAATCACTAAGGTTGCCCACAACAGCTACCAGTTAAGTTGAAGATGAGCTGTGGGTTGCTGAGTTAAGAAAGTTTATTCAGACAAAACACGTTGATGTTGATTGCTAACATTAACGGTTGAAATTTGATGAAAAGACACATCATTATCCTTGCTTTGTGATATTCAACTTTACCTAGGTTGTTAGTTTATAGTAAGAAAATTCATATTGATATTAAACTTTTTCCTATGTATTGATTTTGAATGCACATTAATATTTGCATAAATTGTATGCAGTTTTCCTACAAAAATACATGGTTTATCTGTAATGAAAATGTAAAGATACAAAGCCTAACAATCAAGTTCGTGAACTGGTTACTGAGTATAATTATGGTCGCTTTTGAAGTGCTCTCCTTGGGAAGCTCTGCACCCACACCAGGGCTTCCTCCACCCTTCAAAGAAATTTTGTGACTCTTTCTGGAATGGCCACCAGAGCTATTGTCTGATTACTCTTAGTGCCCTGAATGTCATCAAAATGTCCTCCTTTCCATATTCCTTTATCTTTGGGTAAAGAAAAAAGTGCCTGGGGATCAGATCAGGTGAGTGGGAGGCTGCTCCAATACATTTATTTGTTTACTGGCTCGCAGCGCTGACTGAGCTGGTGCAGCTTTGTGACCCAAGAGCCAGGAGTCAGCAGAAAGTTCAGGTCATTTGCAGTTGAGATTTTCCTAACTGTTTATCGATGTTGACTTGATCTGCTGTACTTGTCGCAGTCAGGTGATGATTTTGACACACAACTGACAGGTTTTGCAATGTTTTCATCAGTTCTGCTGGTTACTGCCCACCCTGACCTCTCTTCTTCAGTGACTCTTTCTCTTCCCTCAGAAAAAACATTTCATCCATTTGTACACAGCTGTTTTCTTCCTGGCATTATCCCCATACACTAACATGCCCCCAACTTCACTTCCACTCTTGCCAAGTTTAACAAGAAAGTTGTTCTAATTCAAGCTCTGACGTTCTCGTGATAGCAAAAATGCACAATAATGAACTCCACTCCAAAGACACTGCAAAACATCAGCATGAACACAGCAGTGAGACACTGATACCCCAAGGTTGTGGACCTCACTGAGCTGTGTGCACAGGGATGCCCACATAGGTACACAGTGACAAGTTCATGAACTTAATTGTCAACCCTTGAAAACAGTGAGTGTACGGTGAGCACCTGCTATGTGCCAGGCACCAGGCATCATGCTATGCACCTAACAAAACTTACTTCACTTTAGTCTTTTTCCAAAACAGACCTCCAAAGAAGGACTATTACATCATCAGTTTGTAGAAACCTGAAGTGGGAAGGAGCCGGCTCAGAGTCACGAGCTGCTCGGTGAAGCTAGACACACAGTTACATCTCTGATCACAAGGCTCAGCTTAGCCGCTGCTGTACTGCAGCACATCTGCTAAAGTAAACTGTGCGCCTTGGAGACACCAGACACTCACACATTTGCTCTATTTTTATGCCTGTTTGCTAGTTAAATGGTCAGAAAACTCTGCCTTTAGTTATCACGAAGCAGGTACACAAACCAGAGTGACTTGTATCTACGGCCACTTGATGGCTGTGGAATGGCTGAAGGAACTATGAAATTATTACATTTTTCAGTAGTTCTATTTTTAATCTGCTTTCCAATATATTTATATCATACTAATAGTTTTTGTTTTTTAAGAGACAGGGTCTCACTCTGGTCACCCAGACTAGAGGACAGTGGTATTGATACTGGACAAGTGGCACCCCAGCCAGCTCAGCTGAGTGGGGCTTGGGGACCTGCCGCCTCTGTCTTGGCTGCTGCAGCCAGCAGAGGAACCCGCAGACTGGAGCAAGTGGAGGGAGCTTCCCTCTCCCACCAGAGGCTCCAGTATCAAAAAAGACCTGACCGAGAGGGGAAAACACTGGCGATTCCTCCAGTGCATCCCTAATTGGTCCATTTTTAATTCTGCTCCTGCTCAGCTTTCAGCTCATTGGACAACTGCCCCTATATAAACCCCTGAGTAGAGCCTAGGGGCAGATCGTTGCAGATCACTGAGGGAGAGAGAGCAGGAGAGCAAAGACCTCAGCAGATTGCCGCAGACCTGAGAGAGAGAGAGAGAGAGAGAGCAGAAGAGGAAGAGCTGTAACACTTGTATCCTACCCTGCAAGGAGGTTTGGCTCTTTGTAAGAGCTGTAACACTTGTACAAAACCTATCTTATCCTGCTCTGCAAAGTTTGGCTCTTTGTAAGAGCTGTAATACCTGTTAAATAAAACCTAACTTCCATCCTGTGGTCCGTCGATTCATTCATCAAATCGTCGAGACCAAGAGCCTGGAAATTCAATATCAAAAGTCTGGTATCAGTGTCATCACAGCTCACTGCAACTTCACACTTCTGGGCACAAGCAATCCTGCCTCAGCCTCCCAAGTAGCCGGGACGACAGGCACTGTCATCACATTTCAGCTAATTCACTCTATTTGTTGTAGAGATGGGGCTTCACTCTTGCTCAGGCTGGTCTCAAAGTCTTGGCCTCAAGTAATTCTTCTGCCGTGGCTTCCCAAAGGGCTAGAATTATAGGTGTGAGCCTGGCCCCATACTAATAGTTTTTATTTTACAATAACACTTGAAAAGTACAACCATCTTCCAGCACCATACATAATGTTTTATAACAGAAATTCAGAATGGTGGAATTTTTTATCATCATGGCCAGTAGTGGCTTCAAAATATCTAAATCATTTCATAAATGGCTATAATTGCAAATGTCTTAATATCTGAAATTATGTGTATGTAGCTCATGAAACGTTCTAGGAGCAGGAATGATGAGGAGAAAATGCATTATTTATTGCTTAAGACCATATTTACAATTTCTGTTTCTAATTTAAAGATTAATAGCAATTGCCTGAGTTTGTAAGAGTTATAATTATCTGTCAAAAAATGCTCAAATTTCAAATATATTGGTAAAAAACATAACCTTTTCTTAAAAATGGCTTACCCAAAGAAGATACACTGGTTAATCTAAACTATGCTTGCTTTAACCCCAAGCCCTGAGCCTAACTGGGTTCTTGTTCAAGAATAAGGAGCCGGAGGGTCACCCCAGGGAGAACATCCCTACTCTGTGGCATCTCTCATGCCCACTGCATGAGAGGGGAGGTTGGAGCACAGTGCTGGGCTGGCACACGGGGAAGGGGACCGTCACCTCAAATTTGAAAAAAATAATAAACTCATGTATGACTCCTCCCAACCTCCTCTTTCAATGTGCCTTCAGCCGCCCTACCTGCCACTGAAAATTTAATGGCATTATCTCAGAATATTCTGTACTCTTGGGAAGAGGAGGCACTAAGCAAGCGTAGAGAGCACGATTATTAACGTTCAAGTTGAAGTCGCTTATGTCCTTGTGCTCAGTGACAAAGGGAGGTGGGCAGCCCGCTCTCCTAGCTTTGAGCCGTCAGAGTCCATTAGGTCTTAACAGATGTGAATGTTTATTAAGGAGATCTCATTAGGTAATTTCTCTGCTGCAAGATTTTGTTAGTTTAAGGAGAACCATTGGATTGACAAAGAAGAAAAAAACAGTTTTCATGGATTAAAAAAAAACAACAAAATGAAATAAGATATAAAAAAAAATCTCTTTGTTAGAGTTGCTATTTAAAAAGATTGAAAAAGGGAATCACTTTCAGACTACCCTTCAGCACGTGTTACAACACGCTGGACTTAGAAGGAACATTAAAACACTCGAGTCACACGAACCGCCTCTACCATTTGGCATTTCCGTGGCCGTGTAGGGTCCAGGCACTGCTCTGGATCACAGCCCTCACTGCTCAGCCATCCATCACCCAGTTGCCCAACTACATCTGTTTGTGCAAATCTCTATCCTACAGATAAACATGGTAGGAAAACAACTACTCGTTACCTGAAAATCTGCCTGAACAAACATTGACAGAGAACAATTTAGTGTCAAATACTACAGTGAACATAAAAGGATTAGGTCATAATAAACAAGAAGCACGGGGTTTGCACAAGTGTGCAGTGTGGCATTAATGCCACTAACCATGCCCTGAAAAGGGTCTGCAGGTGGTGCACTTTATCACAGCTAAGGACACCATGAGAGACTCCCCCAGGCCGAGTGGAGCTGCGGGACTACCATGGGCTGACACCAGAGCAGGTCTGTGTGGACTAGTGCACAGAATACATGGAGGACCCATCTCCTAAGCTTTCAAGTATGTTTGCACCAGATTTTAGATTTATAGGAAATAGCTTTAATTTTAAAATTTGAGAAATGTAACAGTGATGAGAATCAAACATTCTTCTAAACTGGTACCTGAAGCATCATATCCAAATGTTCCCAAACTATGTTCCAAATACAAGTGACAATTTGAACATGCGTTTGAAGTGTGTGGGTTCAAATAATAACGCAGATTTTTTAAAATAAAAGTCACACCTGCCTCTCCTGCCTCCCATTGCCCCTCTCCACTCCTGTGCCACCTGGACAGCTGGACCAGCCCTCTGCTGCCCCCACGTCCTCACCCGCTCAGCATTAAGATGGGGGGGGAATGAAGGCCTTTGTGCTGACCCACCTCCACCTAGTGAAAGGAAATGCATTTTCTCTTCCTTATGATTCTCTTAATAACATTTTCTTTTCTCTAGCTTGCTTTATTGTGAGAACACTGTATATATAATTCACAGAACATAGAAAATACGTGTTAATCACCTGTCAGTGTCCTTGGTAAGGCTTTTGCTGGGCAGAAGGCTGTTATCACAGCGTCGAGTTCCGTGCAGTCACAAGTCAGATGTGGACTTATGACTGGGCAGAGCTGGGAGCTCCCGACACACATTGTTCAAAAGTCAACTGTAATTTTAAATACTTAGGGACATGAAGGTGATACTTAAAAAAGAATATGTGATGACTCAGCAAACTAATGAGGCGTGTATTGGGCCTATTTTATTGTGATGAAGAGTAATTTTGCTAGCAACAGGAAAAAGTGCAGCTTTCTGATTATTTTTTGCTTCCATTTTTAGAGACAGTGTCTCTGTTGCTGAGGCTGGAGGTGGGCTACCGGGCTGGCCAGTAGTGATGCCCAGCCTCCGAGCAGCCAAGAACTGAGGGCCCTGGCCCTGTGCAGGTCTGATCACCAACACGGTTTCCTTTTTTGATGTGGGAAAGCCGTGTGTGTGTGTGCTGCTTATACTTTTTATACATGGTCTCTTCTGGCAAAGACCATTACACGCTGAACCGACATTGCTTGGCCCTTCTTCCTTAATCTGCATCTAGAACACCGACTTTTCGGAGAGATACGCTCAGCTCATAAACTATGTATTTTCCACATGACTAAGTTTTGGCTAAGATGTGAGTGGATGTTTTGGGGTGAGCCTTCTAGGGAAAGCTTTTCAAAGGCAATGGTTGACCTCACTGGGCTGAGGCTCCTGCCCTGGCCTTTCTTCCTTCCTGGGGCTCAGCCAGGGTGGCCGCAGCTCAGGCAGCTGTCCTGGGCCCAGGTGATGACCCAATGTTACAGTGTCCAAACTCCTAGGTCCCACTGGACACTGTGGCATCACCGCACATGGACCACCAACCTCTGTAATTCTCATCAGAGAAGAAAAACAACTAATTTTTTTTAAAGCTATTATCTTTGGGTCTTTATAACTAGCAGCTGTATGTAATCCTGACCCATCCATCAGGGGGGATATGACACCCCACTGCTGTAAGAGAGCCCTCTTCAAATTTTAACCAAAATGTCCTGTGGGGTCTTAACCTCATTGCCTAATGCACTGAAGTCTTCTTCCCAGGGACACCAAAGGAGAGAGCAGCTCCTTCAGCGACAC
Organism: Galagoides demidoff; assembly: GCA_963574575.1. NCBI lineage: Eukaryota > Metazoa > Chordata > Mammalia > Primates > Galagidae > Galagoides > Galagoides demidoff. The sequence continues at coordinate 15,130 of CAUYQV010095106.1, forward strand.
GTCAGAGGTGTGTGCTGCAGTCACTGCCCCACCACTGCAGGCTCCTCTCCAAGTACCGGGGCTCACTGTGTTTCGCCAGGAGAGAGGTGGTTCCTACACAAGCTGCAGCAAGGTGAGGCACAAATGGTGAGTGTGGCCCACACAGCAAAGGCAGCGGGAACCAAAGCTGCTTGCTTGGTAAATCCTGAGCCTGCACGGTGTACACGCCGGGCTCTCAGAGGTCTAGTACAATAAAATCGCTATTTTAATTACAGCAGCACACTTAAAGTGCTATCATTAAAGTTGTGTCAGCAATTACCTTTTTTACAACCCTGTTTCCCAGAGAATAATAAAAATGTGTTTGGCACTGACGTCCTGGGCCAGACGCTGGCACTCGGCTCTTCTCTGCAGGATTTTGTTGCCTCTGACGAATCAGAGAGAATGTACACTGTGCTTCCTTGAAATTGTGAGAAAGAAAATTCTGTGTCCACAGACCTCCAGGAGCTTTAAAGTCAGGCTGTGGGCTGTCAGAGTGAGGACGGGGTCTCTAGGCAACACAGCTCGGAATGACAAGTGCTTACAAATCAAAGCCGCCTCCCTGAACTGCGCTTTAAAAGAAAGAGTCAATGACTTGTGCACAACAAAAGGAGCAAGAGATAGGACGAGAGAGGTTTAAAGAAAAGATAGATGCAGATCAGTGAGAAGTGGTCAGTGTGAGAGACAGAGCCCTGCGGAGACCGGCGGGTACACACCCCCGGGCCTCACGAGTGGATAGAAAAAGTGTCACTAAAAGTGAGGCTTAAGGAAGAGTAAAATCTCTTCATAAGGGTGATTTTATATTAAAGGTGCACGTGTCAAGCCCCATAATAGCAATAATAGTAAGGTTAATAATACAATAACTGAATGTGTTGAGCCTTAGCTGTGGACCATCTTCTGACATTTTAACACTAACGACAATCTGGGAAGCAGGTGCTTTTGCAGATGGGGAAACTTGGTCCACAGGGCAGTGAGGACAGCGGCAGGGGCCCCTTTGTGTTTCTCAGCACTATTTAGAGGGTCACGGCCGCCCTGGACTGTGTGCAGAGCTACTGAACAGCGAGTTCTACCCTAACCCACTACTGTGGCTATCTAACGCTAAATGCCCTAGGAGGAAAAGTTGTATGAAAACGTTATAGAAATACTGGGAAAGAATTTTGCTAGGTTGATAAGTTGGTATCATAAAGACACTGGAAGGAGACAAGATTCACAATGGCATTTCCTGGAAGAGAAAGCTTCTAACTGAATATACATCAGTGACTGCTTTGCAAGCTTTTGTTTTTTAATTTTGTTAAAACGGATCCTAACATTCACTGGGCTGCACAGACTGACAGCCTCTCACGGGGAATTTCAGATACAGCTGCACAGCAGCCAGGAAGACTAACGTTTGAAGAGTTGACCAAGTACATCCGATGGGCTAACATGGGTCAGTGTCCCCCCCACCCCAACAAGGAGGTCACTGGGCAGCGTCCCTCCCTCACAAGTGCAAGGATGTCGCTGTGCAGCCCTCCCCATACAAGGTAGTCACTGTGCAGTGTCCCCTCCTTCTATACAAGGAGGTCACTGTGCAGCGTCCCCCCTTCTATACAAGGAGGTCACTGTGCAGCGTCCCCCCCTTCTATACAAGGAGGTCACTGTGCAGCGTCCCCCCCTTCTATACAAGGAGGTCACTAGGCAGTGTCCCCCCCCTTCTATACAAG
>CAUYQV010095110.1:0-12193 GCA_963574575.1 Galagoides demidoff
CAATGAAGCTAAAAAAGCTAGTGTAAACATACAGGTCGTGAAGTGCCAAGTTAAGGAGTATGGACTTTATCTGCAAAGCAATAAAGTCCTTTCAGAGTGTTTTTTTTTTTTTTTTTTTAGACAGAGTCTCACTTTGTTGCCCTCGGTAGAGTGCTGTGGCATAATATAACACAGCAAACTCAAACTATTGGGCTAAAGGGGTTCTATTTCCACAGCCTACCAAGATAGCTTCCTGAAACATGTGAAGGAAAATGATTAGAAAAAGAAGGAAGCCAAAGAGAAAGGTACCTGGGTTCCACTGAAGCACCAGCCTACTCCACCCAGAGAAGCCCACTTTGTGAGAACCAACGGAAAGGAGCCTGAGATCCTGGAATCCATCCCCTATGAATTCATGGCATAATAAGCATATAACATAGCACACAGGAGGACCAGTGGACCCATATTTTTATGTGCTGGAACCTATTTATTCCCCATGAGCTCATGGCATAATAGGTGTACAGCATAGCACACAGGATAACAAATAGACCCCATGTAACAGTGATATAAGGTGCTAGAACCTATTTCCCACGAATTCAAAAGTCAATAAATGCTTTGTCACATTCAATGGCAAGGTGCCTTCCTGAGCTATTGGAACCTTTTCCCTATGAATTCATGGCATGGTAGGTAAAAATAACAGCCTACTGCTACTATAAAAATGCTTTTGTTCATTCACTAAAAGTGTGATATTTTTTCCCCCAAAGAAGTATTAAAGCAAATTTTAATGTGTCCTAAAAAAAAAAAGGGCTGGCTCCACCCTTGGGTACCCCTCCTGGCCTGTGGAGCCGGTCAGCGGCTAACCTGGGCCAGCTCCTCACACAGCCCTAGCACTGCACTCCCAAGATGGTGTGGCTCCCAGGGATGGCCCCTTCCTCCAGGAACCTTCTGGAGGATGTTGAGGCAGAGAGTGGAAGGCCATGAGAAAGTTCTCCTTCACCCTCAACTCACAAAAGGCAGAAAAGACAGACACATTCACTTAATGAAGAGCCATAGATACGGGGAAACCACCCACTTTTATGCTAATGTCCAACTAGGCGTGGACAGGCTGTAGAATATGACTGGGGAAAGGGGGACGACCTGGTGCTAACAGGCCTCTGGAGCTCCGCCCCTCTGAGCAGCCTCCCGCGGGTGGGCAGGACCCTCTCTGGCATGGGGTCCTATGACCTATAGTCATACAGGGTAGGTCAGATGATTTCCTTATGGCCAGTTTTTACACAGAAAGGTAGAGTGGCGAGGGGATTTCTAGATTTTGTAGCTAGTTTTGGGGGAAAGGGGTTCTGGTTCCTATGACCCATGTTGGGGAAGAGGGATTCTAGTTTCCATGGCTGGCCTTGGGGAAGAAGGGGACTGAAAGACAGAAGGGTGGGAGGTCACTTTGGCTTCTGAGGTCCTGTTTTCTGAGTCCCAGCAGTTTATTTGGGCCAGGCTGAGGATTGCAACCCCAGAGAGCATGTTCACCCTGGAGCAGTTATAGGCAGAAGTGGGGACAGGGAATGGCTGACGCAGAGGCATGTGTCAAGAACCGGTCTACAGAAATAGCGCTGACTGCTGATGGGCCGTTAGTGTTAATCTGCAGGGCATGGCTCACAGTGTCTGCTATCTCATCATTAATGTCTTTGTGGCCCTAATCATTTAATAGGACTCACATTCATTGGATAAAAGTTTTTTTCTTAATCCTAACTGGGTGTGTGCCAGCCTCCTGCACTTTAGCCCTCCTGGAAACACCGAGAGGGAATGGGGAGAAGCCCCGTACCTGGACAGCGCTGGGCTTTGTCTCCTCCCTCCCTGCCTCCAAGGTCAGCTCCTCCCACTGCTTTTCTCTGGTAGACGTGAAAATAAATCAATACTGGTGCATTAGTTATATAAAAAATGACCACTCTAAAACTTAAGGGTTCACAATAGCAGTAAACATGTATTATCCCACATAATTATGATCAGTCATTGTTTAGATGTGGCCGAAGTTGGTCTGTTCCACTGTGGGCCCTTTAATGAGCCAAGATGTTGGGGCTGAGGTCATCCGATGGTGCACCGTGCTGTGGGCGCGGGGCCTCAGGTTCTTGTTTCAGGGTCCTCCCTGCATCATCTCTGGAGTGTCCTCATGTTAGGGCAGCTTCCTCAGATGGAAGAGCGCACAGCAGAAGCTGCAGAGTTCTTTGCAGCCTGGTCTCTGAAGTGACCCAGCATCACTGCCATATTCTGTCTGTTTGCCTAATATTTGTAAGAAGTGAGCCCTTAGGACGGATTCTGCTTTTGGAAAGGCGTGTCAAAGCATTTGTAAACATATTTTAAGAAACCACAACTAGGAATGAAAACAAAGATAGAACTATAGGAAAGGAAGTGATTGAGTCATTTATATAATATCAGGTATAATGTTATGGCAAGTAATTTGGTATATATGTACATACACATACACACACGTGTACATACATGTGCGTGAATGCAGTGGGTGATTATATATATGTGTGTGTATATATATATATATATATATATATAAAATGTATTACCAGAATAAGTGAAAAATTGGGTGATTTAATGAGAAAGGAAGAAATTGGCAAATTTGGTTAAGATTTATTATTGCAAAAGGTGCTGAGCCCAGATGGTTTTAAAGCTCAGTTCTTTCCAGTTGGTAAGGAACAGCTTCTTCCAGTATTATTAAAAATATTCCAGAAAACAGAAAGAAATGGAACAATTTCCAATTTATTTTAGGTATCTAAGTGAACTAAAATAAAATCCTAAGTCCTTGGTGGCTGAACAGACCCCTTCTTGGCCAAGGCAACCCCAGAGAAAACAGGAGGGTCCCCAGCCATACGGGAAGGGAAGGCAGGTGTGCCTCATTGTACCGGTTCCCTTGCTAATGTCCAAACGGAAAGCAATTCTGTGAGGGATCCAGACCAGCATTCTCTTCTGCTCCAAGCCCACCAGCTGTGGAGTGGCTTTAACTAGACTACGGAGCATGTGCAGTGAGGGTTTCGTGTCCTTGCCTCACCTTTTGACATAAAGGGCTGTAAAGCTCAGTCACACAGATTCATGGTGTCCTTCCATTAATACTCTTGACCCCTTCCATAACTTGTTAAATATGTTTATTTGGCTGTCCCACTCAGCATAGATTCCTGTCCCCGTTGTCCCTGCATGCAGCATGGGCTCTGGCTCCTGGCTGGGCTTCTGTTCCCCCTCCTGTCCGAATGGTCACACACAGGCAGTGACCTTTTGTGAAAAACAAAGCTTTCCTTTCTAGATTTATGAACTTCCTTATTTTTCAGTTAATAGCTAATATAAACTTCATACAAATTTTGATACAGTATGAAAAAATGCTCTAATTAAGCAATATAGTTGCAAAAAGTTGAAATAAAATATTGTAAATTCATTCCCGGTCATTTATTACCCAATAACACAACAGGCCTGCAGACCTGTTACATTAGATTGGAAGGTTCTTTTGGTGTGGGGTAAGGCATCACAAGCCTTGGAGAAATGGAAGGCAGAGCTCTTTGTCACAGATCCAAACAACCAAGGCTGCCAGGCAGGGCACACAGTGGGTGGCCCAGGGCAGGGTACCAGCCAACTGGTGCTGTTGGGCAGCTCATGTGTGGCCAGCTGGGTTTTGTGGGCTCTCTGTGGATTGGCTAATTTGAATAGTTTTGGGCACAGGGCTCCTCTGGTGGGCTCTTGGCCTCGGGTGGTCTGGGGTGTGGGAGGTGGGCAAGGCAGCAGTTGAGCTGAGGACTTGATCAGCTGCTCCGAGAGGGGAGCTGACAGGCCTCAGGCTGGGGCCTTAAAACTGGGTCAAGACAGCACATTAATAACAGTGACAATCAAGCCATATCACCCGTGAAGGCCAGGAGGGCAGAGCGTGTCCCAGAGCAGGTGTGGCAGATACACTTGGTGCCGGTGGGGCAGGAGTCTGTGCTCCGAGGCCCAACCCCGACATGGACTTGCCCAGCCCTCTGCCACTCTGTTAAGCACTGATGTTGCCCTCGCCTCTGCTCACCCTCTGCAGGGCTCTTGAAGACACACTCTCGGGAGTCACTGTCATCAGTGCCTTGTAGGGGCAGTGTGACTTCGTGGTCAGCATGGCTGCCCTTGTGGGCACTGGCCCCAAGACCCTACAGGTTCCTGAACCATTGCATGGGCAAAAGTGTCCCCTCCACAGGGACACTTGCTTGGATTGGCACCAGTGAATCCCTCAGTGCCAGCCACTGCTCATGCCAGGGACTGGCTGCCTCTTGTGTTCCACTTCATGGGGGCTCTCCCTGGCCAGGCAGGCCATGGCTGGTCCATCCTAAGACCCCATCCCTGGCTGCTTTGCTGCACTGTGCCCTGCTTGGGTCTTTGAGGGATGGATTCTGAGAAGGGATTGGGTTTGTGAGACTATTGAGGTATGGAGGACCCTTTAAGGCTTCTGTGAGAGGCGACACAAAAAACCTTCAGTTTTAAGAAGTCCTCAGCCTCGCCAGGGCCTTGTCCTCAAGCAAAAGTTGCCCATCAGAGGACTCTCGCCTCTGCAGAAATGGCCCAGTTCAAGCATCCCTCAGGCCCTGTTGTACTCTGGAACAGCTACCCAGCATTGGCACACTGTGCCCTCTCCAAGGGGCTTCCATACGCGGCCAGCAGGGGGCAGCCACAAGCTGCCGGGGAGGAGGGTGGTCAGTTCCTCAAATGACCGCTCTCCATCTTCATTTTTTGCTTGGTGCCTGAGACCTCTGTGTCAGAGCTCATCTGTAAAATCTCTGCTAGGGAAGGCAGAAAACTCACCTCTTAGATCCGGGTAGGAAAGGAGGGAGAGAGCTGGCTGGACCATCCTCATTCCCAGCCCCTCAGGGCAAGGGTCGGGAGCCTGGGCCATTGGTCCTGTCTGTCCCTGAGAGGCCGGGAAGGAGGATGGGGTCAGAGCCTGGGCTTCTGCATCAACTCAGAGTGTAGACCTGGCTGGCAGTGGAGGGGGAGAACTAGGGCAGGGCCTGTATCTCACCAGGAGGATGGCTGTTTATTTAGTGTCATTTTAAATAGAAGGAAAGAGAATTTTAAGGGACTTTCATTTGTGACACAATTTTGAGCTGTCAGAAACTACAAGGTACTGGGGGAAATTGGATTCTTGTTAAAGTGTACTTCTAGGAGGCTGAGGCGATTCGATTGCTTGAGCTCAGGAGCTTGAGACCAGCCTGAGCAAGAGTGAGACCCTGTCTCTACTAAAATTGAAAAACTGAGGCAAGAGGAACACTTGTGCTCAAGAGTTTGAGGTTGCTGTGAGCAATGACATCACGGCACTCTATCAAGGGCAACAAAGTGAGACTCTGTCTCCAAAAATAAATAAATAAATACCGAATCTATAAGGAACAAGGGGACATCTGGGGATGAATTGGTGTCATGCTGCCAAAACAAAGAGGCATTGAACTCAGTCGTGGTCCAGAACAGTCTGACTGCTGCTCTGGCATCTGCTGTGCTGCGGGACTCTGGTGCTGAGCAAAGGGTCTCAGGGACTCTCTGCCATAGCAGGCTCGAGGAGACTGCAAGATAGCGGTCAGCTCAGTCCAGTCACGAGGTCCTGGGTGTAGAGCAATAGCTAAGTTTACTAGGGAGCATCTCACCTCTGTGAGGGCAGCTGAGACTCAACAGGCATCACCCCAAGAGCAAGGTGCTGATCTTCTTGCTGCTCCTTTACAGGTTTAAGGTAGGAGGGCGGGAGAGGTTACTGGGTGTGCTAGCAACTATCGTCAGGTAGGATTCCAGCTGGTTTCCCAGGGAGACCTGTTCTGTGGTTTACTCCCCCCTCCTTTGTGTCCTCGGGTTCCTCATTCCTCTGGGTCCCAGCAGGGGGTGGTTTCAGCAGAGGTCACTGTACAGCCAAGGTGGAGTGCCTTATGCTCAGAATGGAGTGTCCTGCTCCTCCAGCCACCCTTCCAGGGACGCTGTGGGAAGCAGGCCCTCGGAAGGGCTGCACTCTCAGAGCGGCATTGGCTACAGAAGCCTCTGCGCAGCAGAATGGAGGGTGGAGGGGGGTTGCCTGTGTGGGCTAGCCCTGGCCCAGAGTTACACATGCACGTCTGAGCCTCCCATAGATCTGGGGTCTGAATTTATATACTTGTGCCAATGTCTGAGGTGCCAAGCCAGTAACTTACACAGACCACAGTCTTGCATTATTGACTTTCCTGGGCCAGGTGTAGAAGGAAGATGAGCAGCAGACGCCCCGGGACGGCCCCGAAGACCGTAGTTTGTGATTCAAGATGTCAAAACTCACCAGGAAGAAACCCACCGAGGGTGACACACAGCAGGCACAAAACTAGCACAATTCTTTCCACAGGCCTTGAAATAATAGCCCTTCCGAGTGACATGACTTAGTGTACAGTTTTAAACAATGGGAGAAATAAGTGGGTAAGCTGGAAACGAGACAAAGTAAACAGGCTTCCAAGTTATGATGAAAGGAAGATTTGAAAAGGAAGCAAACGGAACTGCTAGAACTACTATATGAAAAACTAAATTTTCACTTTCTGTGCTGGGAAGAGCTCCTGAGACCATCCAGGGCTTTCTTTCTTTCTTTTTTTTTTTTGAGAGAGTCTCACTACGTCACCCTTGGTAGAGTGCTGTGGTGTCGCAGCTCTCAGCAACCTCCAGCTCCTGGGCTTCAGCGATTTTCTTGTCTCAGACTCCCAGTAGCTGGGACTACAGGTGCCCGCCACGATGCCTGGCTATTTTTTGTTGCAGTTGTCATTGTTGTTTAGCTGGCCCGGGGCCAGATTTGAACCAGCCAGCCTCATTCGATGTATGTGGCTGGTGTTGTAACCACTGTGCTACGGGCACTGAGTCTGTCCAGGGCTTTCTTCACTCACCAGAGCATCAGGGTTAAGGCCTCAGGGCAGGGTGAGCCATCTGAAACCTGCAGCTTCCTCTCCCCTGCCCACCCCCCACCCCACCAGCCCCTGACTCCACCCTGTGAACTCAGGCTGCACCTGCTTGCTGTGTCCGACCTTCTGCTGCTTCTATGGATTCTCTGGAAATTCCCCAACTTAAAAAGTTCTGGTGATGTTGATAAAAAAAAAAAAAAGAAAGAAGGCACACATAATATGAATGAAAAGGAATATTATTGTGAATTTTATAGGCATTAAAATCTGGATGCTACGATACAATGAACAATTTCATACTAACAAAACTTTTTTTTTTTGGTTAGACTTGGGGTCTTGCTCTATCGCCCAGGCTAGTCTCAAACTCCTATTCTCAAGCAATCCTCCCATCTTATTCTCCCAAAGGACTAAGATTATAGATGTGAGTTACTTGCACCTGGTTTGGTTTATGATTTAGGCATGGAAGCCCATTCGAACCATGTCCTTTTGACATGCCAGTGTCATTCATTAACCATGTCTGTGTTTACAGCACAAAAAGATGCTCATGTTTTTTCTTTCCCTGCCCAGCTTTGGAATCCTTCCTTTAATGAAGGAAGGTCTCTGGACACTGCCGCTAGGGTGTTAATGCTGCTCAGCCCACTGAGTGGACATAACTAGGAAATACAAGTATGTCTCTATGTACACACGCACATCTGTAAGCATCTGCACGTCTGTCTGTGTCTCCATTCAACAGCCCAGCATCCTGACCTATATTCTCAATTCCAAGATGACACCTCAGGATTTTTTCCAGCCTCTGAGATTTCTGTGTTTGTGAATATCTTCCCCAGCAATGAGCAACTTTATCTTCACTATCCGCAATATGTTAATATTTATTTACTTATTTGCTTAGTGCTACCCACTCCTTATAGCACTGATGACTTCCGTCCACCCTCCGTACCCCCACACATGCTTCTTCTGGGCGCAGGGCCCACTGCCCTGCATTCTGAGAGGCTCCATCCACTCCTGCTGCCTCGCGGGTCCTCAGAGGCCAGAGTGACTGGGCCACACCTTTGTGCACTGCCAGACCCCACCTGCAACACAGTGTGGTTTCCCAGTCTCCATCAGTTCTCCATGTCCTTGACCCTCTGCGCCATGTGGGAAAGGGACGGTGTTTTAATCTGTAGTGGTTGCTGTAACAACATGCTACAGACGGGGCGGTTCATGAGCAGCAGAAATTTATGCTTCATGGTTCTGGGGGCCAGGAAGTCCAGGGTCAACGTACCGCAGACTCTATCTGGGGAGAGCTTGCTTTCCTGTTCATACATGTGACCCTCTCCTCCTGTGGTGGGAGGGGAAAATGAGCTCCCCAAGGCCTCTTTCATAAGGGCATGAATCCCATTTCTGAAGGCTCTTCCATCATGGCCTAGTCACCTCCCTAAGACCCACATACTTGGGGTTAGGATTTAAACATGGGAATTTGGGGGGAGATACAAACATTCAGGTCATGGCAATCTACCCCCAAGATTTATGTCTTCACGAGCGAAATACATTCACTCCATCCTAACAGGCACCAAAGTCTTAACTCGTTCCAGTGTCAGCTCAATAGTCTAATTCCAAAAAGTCTCATCTAAATAGCCTCTAACTCAGACATGCGAGAGACTCAACTCTCGATGTATCCTGAGGCAGGTTTCTCTCTGGTTGTGCGGCTGTGAAATCAAACATGCTTCCAAAAGACACTGGAGGGACAGGCAGAGGACCGATGCTCCCATTCCAGAAGGGAGAGAAAGAACAGGAGAAAGAGGTAACAGGCCTTGAGCAGGTTTGAAACCAGGCAGGGCAAACAACATTAAATCTTATTTATTTATTTTTGTAGAGACAGAGTCTCACTTTATTGCCCCCAGTAGAGTGCCGTGGCATCACACTGCTCACAGCAACCTCCAACTCCTGGGCTTAAGGGACTCTCCTGCCTCAGCCTCCTGAGTAGCTGGGACTACAGGCGCCGGCCACAACGCCTGCTATTTTTTGTTGCAGTTTGGGCGCGGCTGGGTTTGAACCCACCACCCTTGGCATATGGGGCCGGCACCCTACCCACTGAGCCACGGGCACTGCCCAACAACATTAAATCTTAAGGCTCAGAATAATTTTTTTGTACTGATATTCTGTCCTCTAGTCCCACTAAGGCAGTGATCACAGTGTCCGTGTCCCCGGGCCCAATCCCCTTTGTAACAGGGCTAAAAGTCTGACAATGAATGGTGAATTGTTTTTTGTAAAATTCCTGTGGAACAGCAAAACTTGTTTGGCTGTGCTATGTATTCTAAGCTGTTGGTTCCCTATTTTATTTTTTAACCACAGGATTCAGTGGTATGGTTTAACCCAGAGGTCACAAGATCATCACTGTCCAAGATAAGATCCTAGTGACCTAAGACCAAAGCCACTGATTATGAACAAGCCACAATGACCCAATGGCCTGTGATGTTAGTCATGTAGCTTTGAGTCCAACCACAGAACAACCCCTTTACCCAGCCGGGTTCTCCTGTTATGAGCAGGCAGATGGTCTTTCAGACATTACTCTGCCACCTTCCTCATTTGCTGGAAAATTAATAAATCTCTTTTTCCTTATCCTCAACTTCTTGTCTGTGTTCTTGCTGATGTGGCCCCAAGAACAAGAACTGAGCTTTTGGTAACACCTCCCTTTCAGTACAGGTAGGCTGGGAATTCTTTAAAGGGTTAGGTGCTGATTCCCTTTTTATTAAAAATTTCAACTTTAGATCATTTTTCTCTTCTTCCATTTTATTCTCAGCTGTTAAATAATAAGTGACAGAAAATGAGAGTCACACTCAACTGAGGTTGTTTAAGCCATGATTTTGAGGTCACACCCGGGAAAGGCACAACCCACAAGGCACCTGTGTGGACTGGGCTCTGCACAGAAGGTCTGAGAACGTCCGAGATGTTGCATCAAAAGGGAGAAGCTGCACGGAGAGAAGGGGAGGGGTGAAGGTAGTGAGCAGCCAGGCCGGCGATGGTGTCCTTGCGAAGTTCTATTTGGTGTCAGTGGATCTACAGAAGAGGCAGTGAGCTGCTTTTTCCTTTAGAAAAAATACTGAAGGGCACAAAGCTTAGAAATTTATTTAGCACAAGGCTGGTGCAGTGGCTCATGCCTGTGATCCCAGCATTCCAGGAGGCCAAGGCAGGTGGATTGCTTGAGTTCAGGAGTTTGAGACCAGCCTAAGCAAGAGTGAGACTCTGTCTCTACTAAAAAAAAAAGAAAAGAAAAGAAAAGAAAAGAAAGACTAGCTGGGTGTCATGGTGGCCACCTGTAGTTCCAGCTACTCCGGAGACTGAGGCAGGATGATCACGTGAGCCCCCGAGTTGGAGGTTGCAGAGAGCTATGACACGGCAGTGAGCTGTGGCACCACAGCACTCTACCCAGGATGAGACTCTCTGTAAAAAAGAAAAGAACAAAGAAATTTCTTCCTGTTTCTTCACTTGCAAGTTCTGCCCTCTGCCAGCACTGGGATGGGAGCATGGCTCAGTTCTTTGCCGCTAGATATCCAAGACCACCTTTCCTCCAGGTCCTCAAACACGGTCCTCACTGCCCTCTGAGACCTCATTGGAATGACCTTTCTGTCCATAATCCTACTGAATTCTGTTCCTGACCATGAAGAAAATTGAGATTTTCTCTACGACTCTCCCCTTTTCTCTCTGGGCCCTCACCAGGGTTGCCCTTTAAGGTGATAAAGATTCTTTACTTGAGCAAACCTTAGTCAGAGTCCTGAGCCTTCTCCCAGGCCGATCTGTTCACTTCCTTGTAAAATCCAGTTTCAGCAAGAGCCCAGCCACTTCTGTTTAGCAGGAGACACTTGTCCTCAGTGTCTGTCCCCTGACATCTGATCAAGTTCTTTGTCCCCTCCATGGCCTGTCCTCACCAGGAATCCTGTGATGTCAATTTAGCCAGAACCCCCTTGGCCTTGAGGTCTCTACCTGTGGACCGCTTGCTCCTGTGCACCCTGCCCCTTGGCTGTCACTTTATACCCACTCAGCTGCCTCTGGAGTTGGGCCTGGTGTCTCCGACTGCTGGAGCCTGCCTTACTGTGCTTTGACAACGACCACTGAAAACTTTTTCCTTTTACAGAGAATTGTAGTTATCAGGTTCAAGTTTGTGTTCCCTGGTCCTTGGTTCCCAGAGCTGAGGAATGGGTTCTGGAACCGAGGTGATGACAGGACAGGCATAGCTGTTTGTAGGCAAGTCACATGAGCGGGGTTCGCTGCAAATGAGCGGGGCCTCACAAAGCCGAGGCCCAGCCCAGAGGGGCGGGCTCGCCCCACAGGTGCAGGAGAGCCCATGTTTAACGGAGATTTATGTTTTAAATGTTGGTTTCTTAATTCAATGTCAAGTGAGGACAAAATATTCATAATTTTCCTTGGAAAGGGGTGGAGAATTTTGAGAATTGATTCCTGCCTACTTTTTTTCCTTCTATGGTGGGACCTGGATCTGGGGTGTGGTTCATCACACTAATGGATGCTGATGGGAAAAGGATAATTTTGGTCAGGAATTCTTACTCTCTGTGCGTGCTCCCAGGCTAGAAAAGTCCCGAACCTCAAGTTCCTACTTTTGGGTTTCTTTTCTCTCTTTTTATTGGTCCCAATTCTCAGCCCCGACCACATCCTCTTACCTCCTGTCCTGCCACCTGTGCCTTCCGTAATAGCAGCACAGGCCTTTCGAGCAGGCACCGGAAACCCTTCCGGCCTCCCTCACCCCCCAGGTCCAAGGCTGCACCCATACTTTAGGTGCAGCAGCAGCACCCATTTTTGGAACCAGCTTCCTGTCTTAGTCCACTCAGGCCACCAGTCAACAGACAGGAGGAATGCCTTCTGACCACAGCTCACATGGTGGTGGGGTAGGAGGATGTCTGAGGCCTCCTGCATGAGGCCATGTGCTTGCATGGGCCAGTCACTTCCCAGGGCCCTGCTGAGATGTTCTGTGTATGTCTGTTATGCCTATTTGTTCTAAAGTCATGTTTAGTTTCTCTATTTAGTTTCTTTTGGAGACTCTATCCAGTTTTGTCAGTGGAGTGTTGAAGTCCTCAGCTATTACAATGTTCTCATCAGCCCATGGATCATTCTCCAAGATTGACCATATCCTAAGACCCCCCCCCCGCCCCCCCCCCTTAGTAGGGGTTAGGATCTAAGCATGTGAATTGGAGGCAGGGGACATGCTGACCATAGCAGAAGGGAAAAAGAGGGAAGGGAAGGAGTGTCTGGGCAGGACACTCCACAGGAGAATGAGCGGTGCAAGTGTCTCATTAGTGGGAGTGCCCAGGTGTGAGAAGGGGCTCACTGGTGGG
>CAUYQV010095111.1:0-10113 GCA_963574575.1 Galagoides demidoff
GAGCTGGAAAATGTCCTCCTTAGCAAAGTATCTCAAGAATGGAAGAAAAAGTATCCAATGTACTCAACACTATTATGAAACTAATTGTTAGCTATCTTAAGAAAGCTACAATCCAAATGGAGCCCTAGACTACGGGGAAAGGCGGGGGAGGGAGGGGAGGATGGGTAAAGAGAATGATATTGTGGGGATCACGCCTATAATTTATCCTATTAGGGTACATGTGAATTTGTCTAAAGGTTGAATATAAATGTCTTAACATAACAATTATGAGAAAGACATGATGGCTATGTTAGCCACTTGGATGAGAGTTTTCCAAACTGCATATAGAAGCAACACAGTGTATCCTATGAGAGAATTAATGTAAACAATTATGATCTAATAAAAAAACAAATTTAAAAGAAAAAAATTTACATGAAAAAAAAAGAGGCTCAGTGTTGAATTGGGAGAGTGTGCTTTTTAGGGTTAGATAGTAGGACAGCAAGATTACAGTAGATTCCTTTGTTGCACATGACCCTGCAGAGGCTCCCACCAGCCTCAACTCAGGTTCAGTCACAAACCACACTTTGACAAGTTGGATGATAGCAGAGGTGACAGGGCAGGGCCTTGACATGTGCTTATAAAGTGACCCTAGGTTGGCAGGCTGGGCCCCAGGAGGGACAAGGCGAAGGGACCTGTGTGTATACCAGGCCCACAGAGACCACAGCCTGCCCCACTCATGATCGTGAGAAGACTCTCGCTTCCTGCCCTAGGCCTCAGGGAGCTGAACTGTTTAGTTACACAGAGCAATCACTCACGTGCCACCTCAGGGTCCTTCCTTGTCCAGAACATTGTGTGAGATTGAAGATTTTCTTCAATTCAAGAAATCCTGCAGGGCAGGGCCTGTGACTGAAAGGAGTAGGGCACCAGCCCCACATGCTGGAGGTGGCAGGTTCAAACCCAGCCCTGGCCAAAAACTGCAAAAAAAAAAGAGAGAGAGAGACAGAAGAAATCTTGCAAAATTTTGCAAAGTTTGCAAATTCCCTTTGAAGTCTTTGGATTGGCTTGGACTCTTCCCAAAGGTCTGGATACTGTAAGGACCAAGCTGGGGTGTTTGATTGGCTTAGTTTATAAGCCACCTGCCTCTGAGGACAAGGAGCCTCGGATGCACCCATGCCTGCCCCCATCCAGCACCTAGAGCGATAAACCATTAGGCCTTGACAGGACATTGGATCCAAGTTTTAATCTCTCCCTGCTGCCCCCTTACCCTGTAGGGCAGGCTTTCCCCAGCCATGGGTCTTATATGCCCCATCTGTCCAAATGCACAATGGGATGGGTTTCAGGGTCTTCCAGGGTCAGCTTGGCCCTAGCCTTTGGTCCCTGTCCACAGACCACCCTCCCCCTGCTACTCACGCTCCTCTGAGTTCCCATCACCTCTGCTTCTCAGCAGGGAGGGGCTCCCCATGCCCCTGCTACCCAGACAAGCCTGGGTAGGAAGGAGCACGGCCACTGTTCAGGGGTCACCTCAGAGTATTATTTTGCCTTTGAACATGTCATTGTTCCTGACATGTCCAAAAACGTTCTTTCTTCCACTCTGCCTTCCCCAGACAATGTTTTGCCAGCCCTTTCTTTGGCCCCAGCCTCCCTAGGCTGCCTCAGGGCCCCCCTCCCCCACCTAGGTGGGAAGTGTCTGGGATACCAGTGGAGACCCAGGTACCTGCAGATAGATGCCCAGGCCCAGCCATAGAGCCAGCTTGGTCAGCACTGCAGCAGATGTTCCTGTCCCATCTCCTGCCAGAGCTCGCTATATCAGGGAGGGTCTTCAGTTTTCACTTAAACAGAGAAAATGACACCTCCCTCTCCCTTGGTCCAAGACAGACCTAGCCCTTAATGATGGTCATTGCAGGGGAAATGAGATGTGGAATTTCTGTCACTTGAGTAGAGAAAATGGGAACAAAATGAGGAGTCTTTTCTCAGAAAATGGGGTCATTTTGTCAGTGAGAATGAAAATGACTCCCCAATCACTCGCATCCTTCCCACCTGTGGGACCTCGACCCCTACAGTCCTCCTACCCAGAAGTCCAAATCCACAGGTCCCAGGGCAGGGAGCAGAACTCTCCTCCCCTACCCTACCTTCCTCCTTGGCTTCCCTGGTCCCCAGCTTATCTCCTCAGGCAGATCACTGACTCACAGATGCAGCACAAAGCCCTGTACACAGCCATGTCCCACACCATACCCAGCTTCCTAGAACTCCTACCCCAGTGAAGGAGGCTATAAAGAGACAGAAGATGGTGACCCAGAGATATTGGGCTGGGGGAGCTGGGCAGAGATACCTCGCCCAGCCAAAGAGTTCAGTGTGGGCTTTCTGTAGGCGGTGACATTGTTGTCAGAACAGAAGTTCTGAAAGGTAACGGTGTTGGAAAGATGGCAAGTTGGTGGGGCTGATTTGTTTCCTACCTTACTAGCTGTGGCCTTCATTATGTCACTCCACTCTGAGACAGAAACAGAAAAATTAGCACCTTCTTTCTAGGGCCCTCCTAGACAGGACAGTGACAGGACAGATGGGAACTCACAGGGGAGATATTAACTCTGCATCCACCTGCCCCTCCCCAGCTGGTGAAAGGGAGCCTCCCCCTTGAACCCTGCCCCTCTTTGCAGGATTGACAGTGGCTCCAGGGAGTTCCAGGCTACCCAGTGGGTCAGTTTGTGCCCCAGGCCACCAGGGATCTTCAGGCTGCCCAGTGAGTCAGTTTGTGCCCCAGGCCACCAGGTCACCCTTATGCTGAGGCCATACTGATGGCATCCAGGAGAATATCTTCAGACCCGTGCCCAGCCCACCCAAGCAAGGCAGGGGTCCAAGTCCCGGTTCAGGCCACAGAGGAAATGGGGCCTCAGCTTTGGGGGCATTCTGCCCACCTGCCCCCACAATGTCCCCACCAGGCATGTATGAAGTGGGCACATGATACGAGAGCCCCTGACTTCTCATCAGCCCTGGATCCAATTCCTGGGGCTGCCACAGCAGAGTCCTGCAGAGAGGTGTAGAGGGGAGGGAAATGTTAAGACAGCAGAGATTTGCTGTCTCACCTGGCTGGAGGCTGGAAGCCCATCACAGGGTGTTGCAGGGCTGTGTTCCCTGAAGGGGCTGGTGTTTCCAGACTTGTAGCTGCATCAGTGCTCTCTGCCTCCTCAGCACATGGCACTCCCCGCCCCCCTAGGGGCTGCCTCCCACTGTCATTACGTGACCTTCCTGTAAGAACGCCTGTCATGGGACTTAGGGTTTGCCATACTTATTGCATTCCTCTGACCTTAATTAATTGCATGTATAATTATTGGCCAAAACAGCCACATTCTGAGAACATGAATTGGGGGGCACAATATTTAGCCCAGTACAAGGACAAAATGCAAAGTGTGGACACTAGCCCTGCAGCTGTCACCTGCTGAAGTAGAGGTGCCAGAAATCACACATGCCACCTCATCCAGGATAGGAACCCTGCAGACAAGCCTGGGACCCTAACTCCATCTGTTCTCCTGCTCCTGGACAAACTGTCCATGTCCCAAGATGTGTGTGGAGCAAATTTCTCAAAGGTCACCCAGCCTTCTGGCCAGGGAGGGTAAAATATCTGTTTCTGGTGTCTCCACCCAAGCCCCATGACATCTTGAGTGACCCAGAAGGTGTGAGCTGAGGAGTCCAGCTGCACCTGGCCCTTTGAATCATAGGGAGTGGCCTCAGGCCCCATTCAGGGGAGCTGCTCACAGGACCCCGGCCAAGAGGGAGGTGCTGGCGGAGGCTCTCAAGGCCACACACAAATTAAAACAAGAGAGACTTGTTTGGTCAACTGTCATTTCTCCCAGAGTCAAGGGGTCTCTCCCAAAACACAGCCTGGGGAGCCTCCAGGGGCTAGGGATTAAGAAGATACTCACCTGACCAGCAGCCTTGGCCTGACACATAATACACATGCAACACATACTACACATGCTCACACATACACCACATACATCACCCACACACACTACACATGCTGACACATACACCACACACACACACACACTACACATGCTGACACATACAACACACACACACACTACACATGCTGACACACACACACTACACATGCTCACACATACAACACACACACACTACACATGCTGACACATACACCACACACACACACACACACACACTACACATGCTCACACATACACCACACACACACACACACACTACACATGCTGACACATATACCACACACACACACACTACACATGCTCACACATACACCACACACACACACACACACTGCACAGGCTGACACATACACCACACACATAGTACACATGCTGACACATACACCACACATACACACCACCCACACATACGCTACACATGCTGACACATACACCACACACACACACCACCCACACATATGCTACACATGCTGACACATACACACTCAGCACATACACCACACACACACACTCACACACTGCTTAGTCTCCCTCCTAACTCCTATACCCCTATGGCTGGAGAAGCCAGCCAATCCACTCAGGGAACATCCTTTGGGCCTCAGGCTCCTGGAGTGGACTCTGCATCCCACCCCAGATCAACAGGCCAGGGTTGTGGGGATAGGCAGGACTATGGGCACATGCTCCCCCCATACCCTCAAGAGAAAGTGGGCCCAAGGTGGTGCTCTCTCCAGGGACCATGAAGTTCTGTCTACAGCCCCTGCCCCATGCAGCCTCTGGGAAGAGAAACTGAATTACCAATCCCTGGGGTGGGAAGACTCTCCAAGATTGAAGAGTATGGAACACAAATAAAAAATTAATGGGTATGCCATAAAAATTAAACCATTTGTAATTTTAAAAATAACTGAAGGTAAAAGCAGAGAAAGAGAAAGAAAGAGAGAAAGGGGAGGAGATGGGGAGAGGCAGGGGAATTTGTCTGCAGCAAATTAATCAGGCAAAGTGCAGCTGTGGCCAGGAGGAAGGTCACACTCCCCAGGCAGCATCTATCACCCCAAGTTCTGGGGCCAGTGCTCCAGAAAAATCCTAGGAGACAGGAACATTCATCCCCATTTAACAGATGAAGTAGCTCAGACTTGGAGGATTAAGTAACTTGACTATATATGCACAGGCACCAAGTGGTAGAGCTGAGATTACTCGGCTCCCTCTGAATCTTCCACCAGTAATTAGAGCCAAGGGAGGTCACCAAGACAGCAGTCACCCCAAGGAGAAGGCCTTGGTGGACAATCCCTCTGAGAGTCCACACACCAGCTCACAGGAGATGGGCCAGTGTGCAGCATCCTCTGTAAACCACGAGGCCCTTTTTTACCTAGAGAAGGAGCACATTTTTGCCTTGCAACCCTGGGTGCTGGGGAGGGGCTAGTGTAAAGGGCATAAAATGCCCTCTTCTGCTAACAGATTGACACATCGAGGGCAGCCATGTTTTTGCTCCTGTATATTTAAATCTACTCATACAGAAAAGACTAGAAGACTCACACTGAAACGTGAATGGTGCATCTCTGAGCTCAGTGCTAGTGGTGGCTTCTGAGTTTTGTCTGTGCTTGTTTTATTTATTTAACAAATAAATAAAGTGGCTGGCTCCTGTTCTAAATGCTTTACAAATATTAACTCATGGAATCCTTGAAAGGCCCTGAAAGCAGGTGCTACAGCAGGCATATGGCTCTGCACTCACGCTGCCTGAGCATGTCAGCTTTCTAGGGCTGTACCTTCTCTGCTCAGGTGACCAGAACAAAGTGCCACAGCCTGCATGGCTTAAACAACAGATGTTTATTATCTCACAATTCTGGAAGCTGAAAGGCTGGGATCAAGGATCCACAGGGCTCAGGATCTGCTGAAGACAGTGTCCTGGTTCCTTGCAGTGTCCTCGGTGTTGGGGAAAGGTCCCTGGTGCCTCTTCCCCTTGCAAGGCCACTATCCTACCAGATTAGGGCCCTGCCCTTATGAGCCCATTTAACCTCAATTACTTCCTATCTCCAAATGCAGTCACATCATGTCACAGGGCTTCTACATAGGAATCTGGGGGTGCTGGAGGAAAAGGTTCTGTTCATAGCAGACCACCATGATAAACTGCCGGAGTGGGAGGCTTCAAACCACAGAAATTTATTCTTTCACTGTGAAGTGCCCAATACTCTCACTTCTGGAGGCTGGAAGTCACAGATCCAGTGTCACAGGGCCTCAGTCCCTCTGCAGGCTCTAGGGGAAGCTCTTTCTGCCCCCTTCAGCTCCTGGGGGCTCCAGGCATCACTCCAGCCTCTGCCTCATCATCACACCACCTTAGTCACTGGATTAAGGCCCTCTAAGTTGTTATAACCTGAACTGAATTACATCCACAAGGGCCTTACCTACAAACAAGGTCACATTCACAGGTTGCAGGACTCAGGACTTCTGCAGGCAGAGGGGTCTGGACACTGTCTATGACTTGGGACCATGTGTCCAGCACCCTTCACAGAGCTGGCACCAAACTGTCTCTGCAGCCCCAGCCCTGCCCTCAGCCTAAGGCAGGCTGTGCCATCCCACTCCAGAGCAAGGTGATGGTGCCAGCTGTGTGCATGCCTGAGGGCTATATAGAAAGTATCTGGCACTTATAGGGTGTCACGGACTAGACCATGACCCCAAATTCATGTCTTGAAGTACCAACCTCCAATGTGACTATGTTTGGAGAAGGAGCCATTGAAGAGGTAATTACAGTTGGCTGAGGGTGGAGGCTAATCTGACAAGGCTGCCTTCTCTCCTGAGCACTTACTGGGCCTCCACTCCATCTAGGGGCAGGTACTGAGGTGGGGAGGGGAGGTTACACTGGACTGCCAGGCCACTCACAGCAGGGACCTCCAGACACACATGGCAGGGTCAGAGACGATAAAAGGCCAAACCCCCCTCAAAGGGGCACCCCCAGCTCAGTGGGCCTCAGGCGATGGGGAGGGGAAGCCAGGACAGGGTCCTGAGAGCTCCCATAGGGAATCCATCTGAACAGAATGTAGCTGGAGGAGAGGTTATTTAAGGGATTGAACCTTACCTGTGTCTGAGTGCTGATAAGAAAATTGAGGCCCAGGGAAGTCTACCAGAAGACCCCAGCTTAGCAGTAGAGCTCTAACCAAGACCAAGCATCCTCTGTCCTGGCTGTTGACAGAGGAGGGGAAGCCCAGGCCATGAAGCTGGTGTCTGATGTAGGGGCCCAGAAAGTAACAGCATCCTCACGGCCTTTCCTAACTTCTGCTTTGGGTAAATGCACCTGTGATCACCAGATTCAATGGACCCAGTGTCACATCCAAGGTAAATGCTAACAATATATAACAGGCCTCCTTTGGCTGAGAGTCAAAGAAACAGGATCAAGAAGGCAGTTGGAATTGCCACCTGTGGAAATAAAGGAGGAAGAGAGAAAGGCAGAGGCTGCTAACTCAGAGCTCTGTGGCCAGGGGTTGGGCAGGGCATGCACATCTGACAGTCTGGGAGGCAGGCAGAGGGGTGGGGAGCATCAGGGTGTGGCAGAGGAAGGCTAAGGTGAGCCCCGATGGGGGCTGCTTGAATGGGAGGAGGGTGGAGGTGGCTCACTAGAGGTGGCACCTACCATGTGATTGATGAAGGGACAGAAATTATGGCAGCTGGCAGTTATTAAGTCCTGGCATTTGGGCCTGATTGTTACGGAGCTGTCCTATAGCTCCCTGCCTTCCCGTAAGTCTGACATGTGACTGACTGGCTTCTTGGCTGGTTACCTGAGCAGGTGGCTGCAGGGTGTGTCTGAGTTCTACCTTCACATGCAGCTCTCGTGCTCAGACTCTGCTTGCTGAACCTCCTCTCCCTCTCTAGTGAGGGTGGTGGACCCCACCTCTAGGAGGCCTGTCAGGGATTAGATTGGGTGAGAGGGTGAATATAGGCTCCTGGTACATTACCAGGATTCATGACCCTGGGGGCTGTGAGTGTGGACCCACTCATACTAAATGCTCCTGTGGCTCAGCACCTGTAGCTCAGCAGCTAGGGTTCCAGCCACATCCAGCTACAAACCTGGAGCTGGCAGGTTTGAATCCAGCCGGGGCCTGCCAAACAACAGTGACAACTACAACCAAAAAATAGCCAGGTGTTGTGGTGGGCGCCTATAGTCCCAGCTACCTGGGAGGCTGAGGCAAGAGAATCGCTTAAGCCCAAGAGTTCGAGGTTGCTGTGAGCTATAACACCATGGCCCTCTACCAAGGGTGACATAGTGAGACTCTGTCTCTAAATAAATAAATACTCCTGTGATTGGAGCTAGCTGTCCCAAGGCCCTGGGACATTCCCAGGCCCCTAACCCTCCCCCATGGTTGGTCAGAGGCCATCAGTGGGCAGCTTCTGGGAGATCCCACAGCACCTGACTCTGGCACATGCTGCCCAGAGCAAGTCTGTTGCTCACCTGTGATAAGCCAACTGATGTGGGTTCTAGCCCAGAAGAGCATAACCCCAACCACTGGACATGGGGAACTCTGGAAGGAGGCAGGAAATGAAGGAGAAACACACAAGATCAGGGGGCCACATGTGGGGAGAGTGCCACCTAACCAAGGAGAGACAGCCAGACCTCAGGGACAAGGACAGACCCTGACTGTATACTTGGCTTCTGGCATTGGTGGGAGAGGCTGGGGCAGAGCTGTCTTGATTTAAAACAAACAAACAAACAAACAAACAAAGACCTAGATAGACCTAGTCCTGAGAAGTGCCTTTGTGGAGGGGCCTGTGAGGTGGGCTGAAGATCCACAGGGGGAGGCCATCTCAGGCTGGCTGTGGACCCCCAAGGTGGGGCGGAAAGTCCCAGAAGGGAAGATGTACTGGCAGCTCAGGCGTTGACACATGCCCTTGTGGGGCAGAGGAGGGAAACCCCTAGGGAAGGCCAGCTGTGGGCCTGGGGCAGAGAGACTGGAGGCGAGGGAGGGCTGGGGAGAGGGCAGACTCTTCTGGAGGGGACTTGGTTGACAGAGGTAGGGCCACAACTGAAGGGGACACCTCCCCAAGTCTTAGAGCAGGCAGGGAGACATGGGGTGCTCACAATATCAGAGGTGGTACGGGTAGGCTCCCTTGGGGGGCCTAGTGGGTGGGCAGCAGGGTGCAGTACACCTCACACTGGCTTGAGGCAGCTGGGCAGAAGCCAACTATGTCTCCTGGGCACTGGCAGACAGCCCGGGGTGTCCTGATGTTATGCCCGAAAATTCTCCCAGGTGGCCTCCAGCAAACAGTCCGAGACACACTCCGATGTAAGAAGCAAGAGGTGAGTTTTATTCAGGCTCCAGGAAGCCCGGACTCTCCTGGCACGCAAGCCAAGGACAAGCCTTCAGGCCCGGGCCAAGCCCGAGCCTGGACTCTCCTGACATACGCACCGAGGAAGAGTCTTGAACCCGGCATGGAGGAAGTTTTTATGGGGTACAGAAAGCAAGAAGGGTAGGAGGGTACCAGTACACTTTTCATTGGTGGTTAGTGATTTCACTAGTAAAGAAAGATTTGGATTGGTACAAGGGATTTCTTAACCGGGGCTAGAGGTAGTGTAGCCTAATTAGGTAGTTGAAGGAGAATACCTGAATTTCAGTAGAAACCTATTACCTATTATGGGAGCTGTTCAAGGGACTGAAACTCACTACCTATTATGGTGGTATGGCAGCTGTCTGCCTAAGATGTCTCAATCAGCGCCTTAATGGCTGTGCACCCAGGTGTGGGGGAAGGCAGCAGGGAGTGGCCCTGCGGTTTAACAGAGCTTATGCAGTAAATGACAAAATGGCGCTAGTCTGCCCTTTCAGAAGAATTCACAGCTAAGTGTAGTGAAAAAATAAAAGATGCAAACAAACTGTTCAATAATAATGACAGCAGCAATCTTGGTAATAACAGTAACACATTCTGAGTGCTTACTAGTTGCTGAGGACTATGTTAAGCTCTTTACCTTTAATCTTCAGAGAAACTCCAGGAAACAAGTTTTATTATCATCCCTTTCTAGACATAAGAAAGCTGAGCCCTCAGGAGGTTAAGCAAATTGCCACAAATCAGTTGTTAGATCTGTGACTCAAAAGTATGTGGCTTTAGCAGCCAGAATGATTGCTACTGCTAGGGGTTAAAAAGGAGGAGAGACTATAAAAGAAAATGAATTTAACTTTTCCTATGGCATTTAAAG
>CAUYQV010095112.1:0-36124 GCA_963574575.1 Galagoides demidoff
TTTTTTTTTTTTTTTTGGTTACAGCCATCATTGTTGTTTGGTGGCCCGGGCTGGGGATTCAAACCCGCCACCTTAGGTGTACGTGGCTGGCACCTTAGCCGATTGAGCCACAGGTGCCAAGCCTCGTCTTGCTATTTATAAAAGAAATAAAAACATATGTCCACACACATTTATAGCAAGTTATTCGTAATTCCCCAAACCCAAAAATAATCTAAATGTCCATCTGCTGATAATGGGGTGAACAAAATATGGTACCACAATATAATAGAATACTAGTCAGCAATAAAAAGGATGAACACGTGAGACACACAACAACATAGATGAATCTTTTGCTTTTCTTTCTTTTTCCTTTTTTTTTTTTTGAGATAGAGTTTTACTATGCTACCTTCAGTAGAGTGCCGTGGCGTGACAGCTCACAGCAACCTCAAACTCTTGGGCTTAAGCGATTCTCTTACCTCAGTCTCTAGAGCAGCTGGGACTACAGGCACCTGCCACAACGCCCAGCTATTTTTAGAGATAGGGTCTCGCTCTGGCTCAGGATGTTCTCAAACTCCTGAACTCAAGCAATCCACCTACCTGAGCATCCCAGATTGGTGGGATTACAGGCATGGGCCACCGTGCCCCGCCGTAACAGATGAATCTTAAAATAATTTCACTAAGTGAAGAAGCCAGATAGCTACATTCTACGTGATTTCATTTACATAACATTCTGTAAAAAACAAAAAAAGGGGTACAAAAATTAGATCGGTGTTTGCTGTGGGATGGAGGAGGGGTTGACTTCAAAGGGGTCTGAAGGAATTTGGGGGACCATAAAAGCATGTGAAGTCCTCACTTAATGTTGCCAGGGGTCTTGGAAACTGCAACATTAAACAAAAAGTCCAACGGCAAGTCCTCATTGCTGAGAAGTCTATTCACTTAAAGTTGCAGGTTCTAAGACACTGTGACTAAAGGAAGACTTACTATACACTATTATCTTGAGTATGGTGATGGTTATACAAGTATGTACATTTCCCAATATTCATAGAACTGTATACATAAAAGGAGGGAACACTGCTGTATTAAGTTGTACCTCCATAAACCTAACTTAGAAACTTCACTGCCTTATTCTTATTCATTTACTACTATTTTTGGTTTTGTCATAGGCTAGTGAAAACTTCATCACCTAAAACTCTGGCCAGTGGATGTGAAAGGAAAGTAGGAAAGCAGACAGTGGCTATAGGATTAAAAAAGAGCTTGTTCAGACAGGCAAGGTCTGGAGGGGTCTTGCCATATGGTTGGGCTGAAAAGGAGTTAGTTGTTGTTGGGTTTTTTTGGCTGGGGCTGGGTTTGAACCTGCCACCTTCAGCATATGGGGCTGGCGCCCTACTCCTTTGAGCCACAGGCACCACCCTTTTTTGTTTTGTTTTGTTTGTGACAGAATCTCACTATGTCATCCTCGGTAGAGTGCTGTGCCATCACAGCTCACAGCAACCTCAAACTCTTGAGCTTAAGCAATTCTCTTGCCTCAGCCTCCCAAGTAGCTGGGACTACAGGTGCCCGCCACGATGCCTGGCTTTTTTTTGTTGTAGTTGTCATTGTTGTTTAGCAGGCCCAGGCTGGGTTTGAACCCGCCAGCCTTGATGTATGTGGCTGGCACCATTAACCACTATACTACAGGTGCTGAGCCAGAAGAAGTTAGTTTTAAGGATAGACATTAAAGTTACTAGAGAGGAGAGCTCATTGACAAATAACTCTACTTTAACCAGAATTCTTGCTGGCAAACAACAGAAGTTTTTGGCTCACGTAACTGAAAAATCTGAGGTTTTAAAAACAATGTTGCCAGTATTCTGTCGCTGTATTTCTTGGCATCATTTGCTTCTCTTAGTTTTGTTTTCTGGCAGGCTCATGGTGTATAAGATGGCCAGGCTGGTATGGTCTGATAGGTAGCAATCCCAAAGAAAAGAAATCAACTAGGCTCAGTGCCTGTGGCTCAAGCGGCTAAGGCTCCAGCCACATACACCTGAGCTGGCGGGTTCGAATCCAGCCCGGGCCTGCCAAACAACAATGATGGCTGCAACCAAAAAAATAGCCAGGCGTTATGGCGGGCGCCTGTGGTCCCAGCTACTTAGGAGGCGGAGGCAGGAGACTTGCTTGAGCCCAGGAGTTGAAGGTTGCTGTGAGCTGTGATGCCATGGCACTCTACCCAGGGGGACAGCTTGAGGCTCTATCTGAAAAAAAAAAAAAAAAAAGAAAGAAAGCGACTAACTCTCTGTCTTCCAGGGCCCACTCACATCCACCCTTCAAATAGACTCTAATTGGCCTTGTTTGGGAGACAGGCCCACGTGTGCTAGGGAAGGCTGAGTCACATTATTTGACGGCCCAAATCACATGGAAAGGGGAAGGTGGAACTAGAAAAAGAAGGAATGCTCCTAGGACAGAAAAGAAGATAGATGTTTATTACAGACCTACAGGCTTAAGAGGGGATGGAATTCAAAGGACAAACAAAGAAATCGTCCCCTCAGGAGATTTCTTCTATGATAGTCAATTTTTTTCAACTTGACTAGGCTATGAGATGCCCATAGAGCTGGGAAAGCACACTTTCTGCCTGTGTCTGTGAGGGCGTTTCTGGAAAAGATTAGCACTTGAATCATTAAACTGAGCAAAGAAGATCCACCCTCACCAACATGGATGGGTATCATCTCATCCTCTCATCCTTTGAGGGCCCAAATAGAACAAAAAGGCAGAGGAATGATGTATTTTCTCTACCTCCCTCCTTGAGCTGAGACATCCATCTTCTCCTGCTCTTGTACATTAGCTGTCCAGTTCCTGGGTGTTTGAACTTCAGAACTTAGACCAGTAACACTCCACCCCAGATTCTCAGGTCTGTAGCCTCAGCCTGGGTGTTAGATCATCAGCTCCCCTGGTTCTCAGGTCTTCGGACTCAGACTGAATTATATTTGGTTCTCCAACTTGCAGACAGCAGATTGTGGGACTTCTCAGCTTCCATAATTACGTGAGCTAATTCCCACAATAAATATATATAATTAGTTCCATATGTATGTATCTCCTATTGATTCTGTTTCTCTGGAGAACCCTAACACACCTTCCTTTGAGACAGATGGGATGGATTATGGATAAAATATAAAAAGACTGGATGGTTTTTATTGGGGAGAGGGACCAGGAAAATGAATCATTCACAGCTGTCACTTTCTATTTTCTCTATCAAGTAAGAGATAAGGCTTTCAGAGAGTGAATGGGAGGTAGATGTGGAGAACTTGAAAGAGTGGTGAAAGGTTTAGAAGGGGAGATTTGGTAGGGGGCATGTAGAGAAAAAAGGATTACCAGAAAGCACTGAGGAGGTTGGAGATTCAACATTCTAACCATCATTTAAGCATATTTAAAATATGCTCTTCATGAAATTATACCCTTTAGAAAGGGCTCTCACACACCTCCAAGGCTCACAGCATTTGGGGCCACTCTTATAACCCTTATCATGTTTATACAGTAAAGTATCCTCCTAGCCACAGAAATCAGATTCCTGAGCTTGGAAATGGAATGGATAGTGAGTCTAGGCACTGATGGCTGGAGGTTCTTGAAGTTGGAATCCAAGTAGTAAAGGCTGAGATATAGATGGATTTATTCTAAAAATCTGTTTAGCTCCTGGGTTGTAGTTGCAAAAGTTCCAACAGCCAGTTTGATTAGTGAGGATAATATAGGGGTGTGGGTGGGTGTGACCTGCACCTGTTGCCTGCAGTATTGCATTGTCTTAAGGGTAGACCTCTTGTCTGACTAGTCTTCATGTTCCCACAGGCCCTAATGTGGTGCTTTCCATGTCATGGGTGATCAATATTTGTTGAATGAATAAGTAAAAACTTCCAGCTTTTCTTTCTCTGCTTTTCTTTGTTCCTACCGAACACTACAGTTCCATTAAGATAATTTAAGGTGAAGCCAAAAGAATAACTTTAAAGAACTGCTTTTGTAATTGGGACTGCTTCCAACTGCAATTATAATCACGTGCTTTTCATTTTCGTTTTCTGACCCCCATCAGAGAAAACCTGAATCAATTTCAGGAGATGGATCCTGCTGCTTGTGTGAAATGTTCTGGCTTCTAGTCAAATGGACATCACAGGAGTATATAAAAATGGCTTTGTCCTCCCTAGAAATGAATTCATTTAAGCAGTCTACAGTTTCGATTTCTCATTCCCTCTTGGGAGGGTAGAGTTAGGGAATTTAAAGGTATCATTATTGTCTGAACACTGCTGAATAAGGAATACCTGAATGGTAAACAACGGGCTGAACCACCTTAGCACATCTGAGATAAGGGAGCACATTGTTTATTGTACCTGAAACCTGTTTCCAATACAAGGATTTTACACGCCTTGTTTAAGAAGGAACAATAATAACATGTAACCTTGAACACACTCTGCTGCTTGTTCTTCATTTGTAACTATATCCTTAGACACAGGCTGCATCTCTTTGACTCCAACAAAAAGATTAAACTACTCTGATAGTGGCTGAAACATCTTTGTTTCTGGATGTTTACGCGTAAATCAAGCTGACATGAACACGGAGTTGGTGTTTAATAAATATTCATTGAGGACTGGACGGCTAAAGAAACAGACTCCCCTGGGAGGTATTAATAAAAATGTTTTTCCATGAAAAGACCAAAAAAAAAAAAACCACCAAAGTCTTTAGCCTCTACCTTTTTATAAGTACCTTAGAAATGTGTTCAGAGACTCAGGAATTTGGAGAAAGAGAAGAAATACACACCTTGGATAATGGACTCAAGATAGAGGTCACATCCATATTTCAATTCAAAACAACCATAAATGTTATTTGTCTTGCTAGAAGCACACAAGGAGGCAAGAACATTTGATTTAATTTCCATTTGTGCTGCTAGCTAGCTCTGTGGTCTTCAACATGTCTTGCCAGCCTGTTTCCCCATTCATAAAATGAGTGTATCTCACAGGGGGTTATGAGAATTAAATAGTATGTAGAAACATGTGTAGGACTGAGCCTAGCATATTTATTTCCTGATCAAATATTTATGAGCTAGGCATTTGGGATGAAAAAACAAAAAAGACAAGATCCCAGCGTTTGAAGAGCTATAGTGTAGTGGGGAAGGCATAGAAATGAGTGAGTCCTGAGATATGTATGGGTGGTGTATTAAGGGTAGGAGGAAGAACAGCTAAATTAGATTGGGGGTTGGGCACAGTGGCTCATACCAGTAATCCCAACACTCGCGAGGCTGAGCCAGGAGGATGCTTGAGGCCAGGAATCCAAGACTAGCACTAGCAAAACAGTGAGACCCCATTACTAAAAAAAATAGAAAAATTAGCTGGGTTAGGTGGTATGTGCCTGTAGTCTCAGGTACTTAGGAGGCTGAAGCAGGAGGATCTCTTGAGCCCAGGAGTTTGAGGTTAATGTGATGTCTTTGCACTCACTCTAGTCTGGGCAACAGGGCGAGACCCTGTCTAAATCAATAAATCAATCAGATTAAGGAACCCAGGAAAACTTCCTTGGGGAGGCAGTGCTCAAGCTGAGATTTGAAGAAGTAGGAATTAGGCAAAAAGGGAAGATCATTTCAGACTGAATGGGCAGCTTGTACAAAGGCAACGGTGCAAACAGCTGACTGTTTAAGGAACTAAAGATAATTCAGTATGACTGGACCAAAGATTGTGTGTGGGGGAGAGGCAAGCAGAGGCCTGATTCCAAAGAACCCTGGGCACTGTGCTAAAAGAAAGTGAATTTCACCACTGCAGGTGCAGGGCAACCAATGGAGAGTTTAGAGGAAGGGTAGGTCAAAATTAGGTTTATGTTTACAAAGAACAGCCTGGGCATAGGGTGGGGAAAGGATTGTAGTGGGTATACCCTGGAAGGTCCAGTTTGTGGCCCCTATAGTAATTCACACTAGAAAATAAAATAAGAGTCTGAGCAGGGGGAGGAGGAGATGGATCTGAGAGCCATTTAGGAGGTAGGAGTAGGAGGGCAGCGGCAGCCGGCAGGGAGGAGAGGAAATGAAAGCATCTCAGATGATTCCCTTCCACCTAGGTGGATTGGCCTTGCCCTTCACTGACATGGAGATCACAGGAGAAGGAGCAGGTCTGGGCTGGGAGTGGCCTTGGAAAACATAATGCTTCCCACTTACAGCAGGGTTAGCTTTACTGTCTGTCAGACATGTGTGTTGAGATGTCCAGGAGACAAGCATACGAACCTGGACTAGAGTATGGATTAGAGTGACCAAGACCACTAATGTTCCCCAATAGTTACTGCTTCTTATTCTATCTTAATAGAATTCCTCCTCTCCCTCCCATTTTATTTTGGCTTGGTGTAATACATGGCCACCTGGTATAAAAACTACATTTCCCAGCTTCACTTTGCAACTAACTGTAGTCATATGACTAAGACACACGGTCTACACAAGGAAATATAAGTGGGCATGTCATATAAGAAGTCCCACAAACCTTCCTCAAGATTCAGCCCACATGGAGCAGTGCCTGTGGCTCAGTGGGTGGGATGCCGGCCCCATTTACTGAGGGTGACAGGTTCAAGCCCAGCCCCAGCCAAACTGCAACAACAACAACAACAAAAATAGCTGGGCATTGTGGCTGGCGCCTGTAGTCCCAGCTACTCGGGAGCCCAGGAGTTGGAGGTTGCTTTGAGCAGTGACACTATGGCACTCTACCAAGGGTGACAAAGTGAGACTCTGTCTCTTAAAAAAAAGATTCAGTCCACATGTGCCCTGCACCCCTACTTTTTGCGTCTGTCCCTTCCTTTATTTTTCTGCCTAGAAGATAAATGCTGCCATCTTGGACAATAAGGTTGAGATCACTTGAAAAAGAAGAGAGAAGGAACCAAGTCAGGACCGTCACTTTGTACCAATCCAGAAGAGCCATTCGTGCTTCCCATGTGAATAACACTCCCTGGAGCTGATCAGCACTCCACCTCTGAGTGCTAGAGACCATAAACGGAGACCTAGAGATGGGATCTCCGACCTCACTTACTCAGACTTTATGTGAGACAGAAAAAAATCCCAAAGTTGGCTTTGTTTAAGCTCTTCAAGCATCAGTATTTCTGTTTTCTGTCCTTTGCAGCAAAGTCTAATCCTTAATCACCCAGGGAGTTACCAACCTATGGGTGGGAGTTGAAGCCACATGGAAAGATCTGGTCACCCAGGGACCAGGTACAGAGTGAGAGGACAGAGGATGGAGACCTAGGCTAGAGGGCAGGCCCTGGAAGCTCCCCGCCCCCCCACCCATCCCCACACACACTTTCTCCAGCTGTTCTGAAAGGTTTCTTTCCCGTGGACTCTTTTCTTTCCCTCCCTGCCTCTCAGATGGGAATGTCTTCTCTACTCGCCCAGCTGTTAAAACATCACCATTCTGGGAGGGCTTCCTTCCTCGACCTATAAAGACTCACCATCAGGTGTGGGCGAGAAAAGTGACAGCAATGATTTTAATGGCTTCCTTGAGATATCACTCATCCATATAATTTGCCTGTTTCAAGTGCACAATTCGATGTTTTTCACCAATTTTCACTGGGTTATTCAGCCATCACCACAGTCTAACTTGAGAATATTTTTGTTCAAAAAAAATGATGTTCAACGTCCAGTTGCAGGACTCCCCATTCCACAGCAATAATTTCTAACTGTGTGATTGCTGGTTCTTTGTAAATTGAAGAACTACTGAATTGAGGTACTCAATTTCAGAAGCCAACTACTGAAACCTACTGCCTTCAGTCTGGAAAAGCAGGGAATGATAAAGCTGAGGAAACTGAGGTTGAGAGAGGTTCCCTGCCCAGGGTGACACAGAGTGTGGAAGAACCAGGTACCCTGGCTTTCCCTCCAATGCCCTTTCACTTTTCTGAGTAATGCCACAGGCCC
The DNA here is from genome assembly GCA_963574575.1 of Galagoides demidoff. Lineage (NCBI taxonomy): Eukaryota > Metazoa > Chordata > Mammalia > Primates > Galagidae > Galagoides > Galagoides demidoff. The sequence continues at coordinate 7,862 of CAUYQV010095112.1, forward strand.
TCTTTACGTACGTACTCTTTAAAGAGAAATCGTAGGGTACCATGGTAGAAGAATCATTTCTTTTTTTTTTTAACTTTTTGTTTAGAAATTATTTCAAACTTACAAAAATATTGCAAAATGAACTCCCATATGCCTTTCACCCAAACTCCACAATTGTTACCATTTCATCACACTGTTAACATTGTCTTTTATTCTTTCTGCATATTTTTATATATTATTGTCCCAAACAATATGAGAGGAAGCTGCAGACATAATGTCAATTAACTCTTTAGTATTCATTTCCTAAAAGTAAGGACATCCCCCTATACAACTACAGTATAAAACAGCATAAATATTGATAAAATATTTATCATCTAATTCACAAATAACATTCAGATTTTACCATCTATTCCAATAATACCCTTTATGGGAAAGAATCCAATACAGGATCATACACTGTGTTTAGTTATGTCTTTTGGTCTCCTTTAATTTGGAACAATTCCTCAGGCTTTCCTTGTCCTGCATGCCTTTGACATTTTCAAAGAGTACAGCCAGTTATTCTGTAGAATATTCCTCAATTTGGGTCTGTCTGATATTTCCTCATGATTAGCTTCAGGTCATGCATTTTTGGCAGGAATACCACAGAGTAATGCTTTGTTCTTCTCAGTGTATTCGTATTGGGGTACATGATGTTGATTTGTCCCATTACTGGTGCTGATAAATTTGGTCACTCAGCTAAGCTGGTGTCTGCCAAGTTTCCCTACAGTAAAATTAATTAGTATGCATTTTGTATTTATTAATAGCTAAGTATATTATTGGGAGATACTGTGAGATGATATAAATATCCTGTTTCTCATCAAACTTTCATTCACTACTTTTTGCATCCATCCATAATAATTCTTGCCTAAATCAATTTTCATTATGATGGGTGCCAAATGGCAATACTCTAATCATTCTTTCTATGTGTGTTAGTTGGCTTTATACCATGAGACAGAGTTTTCTCTTTTTGTTTTCATTTGTTTATATCACTCTGGACTCAGGGATTCCTGTATTATTTATACAGAATTGTAATAGGTTATTCTTGATATTTATTTTGATTATTTTTTAAATTTCAGATTAATGTAAGGGTACAAACAATTAGGCTACATTGTTTGCATTTGTTAGGTAAAGTGAAAGATGCAGTTGAGCCCTTCACCCAGGAACCCTTACATTGTGCCCATTAAGTGAGAGTTGACTGATCCTTCTCCCTCCTCCCCTCTTCCCCTTTCCTCCTCCCCCTCCCTCCCCCTGGACTTCAGTTTGTTTGTTTTTTGTCTTCTGTGGGCATGTAGTTGTTCATCTATTAGTTTCACATTAGTATTGAGTACATTGGATACTTGCTTTTCCATTCTTGTGATACTTTACTAGGGAGAATATTCTTTAGTCCCATCCAGGTAAATATGAAAAATGTAAAGTCTCAGTTTGGCAGGTGGAAGCACCTCCCCGCGGGCCCCTGGGTCCTTTTCATTCCTGAGCATTATCTTACTATCTAGTACAATAAGTCACTCCAAGCTGTTCTTATACATTCCTTGCCCCAGGCTTGTATATTAGCTTCTTGTGGCTGCTGTAACAAATTGCCATAGATTTGGCGGTTTGGAACAACAGGTATTTATTCTCTCACAAAGTCAGGAGGCCAGGAGTCCAAATCAAGTATCACTGGCCTGAAATTAGGTTTCAGAAGGACCACACTCCCTCCAGAGGTTCTAGGGGAGAATCTATTCCTCGCTTGTCCCAGCTTGGGGTGAATATGGCTCTCCTTGACTGTGGCCGAATCACTGCCTCCACGGCCACACTGTCTCCTCTTCTGTCTGTAATCTCCCTGTCTCTCTTTTATAGGAACACTTTAATGACATTTAGGGTCCCCCAGGGCCCTAATAATCAAGGATAATTTCCTCCTTTTAAAATCCTTAATTTAATCACATTTACAAATATCTTTTTTCCAAATAAGATAACATTTACAGGTTCCAGGAATTAGGACGTGGATATCTTTGAGTGGGCCAGGATTAAGCCTACCATGACCTGGAATCAGCTTTCTCTTGAAGGAGCCCTATTTCCTTTTAATCAAGAATGATATTTGGAAGCCAAGATGTGGCTGTTAGGTATGCTCATTGCTAGGTATCAGGTAGAGAATATACGTAGATGATAGACATGTAGATGTGTATAACTGTGTGTATATATTCTATACACGTAACATACATAAATCTGTTAATAATCTATTTACATTAAAACCCAGGAGTTCACACCTATACTTTCAATTCTTTTTTTTTTTTTTTTTTGAGACAGAGACTCACTTTGTCGCCCTTGGTAGAGTGCCATGCCATAGTGGGTGTCATCATAGCTCACAGCAACTTCAAACTCCTGGGCTTAAGCAATTCTCTTGCCTCAGCCTCCCAAGTAGCTGGGACTATAGATATCCACCACAATGCCCAGCTATTTTTAGAGATGAGGTCTCACTGTGGCTCAAGTTGGTCTTGAACTTGTGAGCTCAAACAATCCACCTGCCTCAGCATCCCAAGTGCTGAGATTACATATACTTTCAATTCTAATCCAACACCATAGGGTTTATTCAAGCCTTCCTCCTTCCTGTATTTGTAACTCAAATATAGATCTCTCTAGCACTGAATACCTGGCTCCCATTATCCTCAATATGTTTACTTATTTCAAGCAAACTTATTACAATATGCTCACTTAACCTGTAGTCAATCTCCTGTCTACAGCAGCTAACCCAGTTAGCTATGTTACTGCCAGCCACCCTGGCTTTAGAGGGTGAATCCCATCAGCCTTAGGGAAGGGGAAGGGCAAATAGAACTTGTAATATGATTTTATTAGAGAAGTAGAAATATCAGTATTGAGCATAAACCTCTCTGCCCCTAAGCTCAAAGCACCTTCATTTATGATCTCACATTTACTATGCTCAGAGAGACATCCTCAAGTCCCAGAAATGAGAGAATGACTTTTATAATCTCACATCCTCAAGAGCTTCCACCCTAAAGGCTTCAAGATGACAGAGAAAGGTTCAGAAGTTCCCTACACAGCATACATATTCACATTTCATGCTGCATTTTCTCAGTCTTTAAAAAAAAATGTGAATTGCCAGACACGCTGAATCTTAAATTGCTTGTACACATACGATTTTTTCAGTTGGATGAACACTTTTATACTTAAAACCCCTAGAAGACCCTGGGGGGATCAATTTTAAAATCCATGCAGAGACAATAACAGATGATTTCACCCCTCGATAACTCCCTTTCTGATGTTGTTAATAGGGGGAAGGGTGGAGTTCAGCAGTGCCATTAAAATTATGCTAGACAAACACTGGATTTATATTTCTATTGTGTAATATCATTGTCTAACACCTAACATGTTTTTTCTATGGGGAAGTAGAAGCGGGGAGGACGTGGTGGGGGGCAGCAAGCAGAGAGAAATCAGAATGCCTTTGGGTGACTCTTCTGGACAAAGTTCCCCTTGCTCTCTGGATAAAAAAAAATCTGCTCTTTGGTCTCTACAGGGGGAAAAAAGTGGGGGTGGGGATATCTATCTTAGTTGTTGCAATCCCTGGGCTGCTTAAGCATTAATAACATTCCAAAAATGCAACAGACTTTGTTTTTGCTGCTATCGCGTATGCCAGGCATCTGGGGTGAGATGAGGAAAATGGAAACCTGAAAGCCTCTGAGACTGCGGAATAATCAAGGTAGCTTTGGGTAGCAGGGACTGGGTCTAATTTTCCTGTGTCAATGACAAAGGTTCAGAAATCAAAGGGGGAAAATATTTAAAAGAAAAAAAAATCTTGGGTTACTACACACCACCGTTCAAAAAAGGAAGGCTTAGAAATCAAAGATGGAAAAAATTTAAAAGGAAAAAAAAAATCTCTGTTTATTACAAACCACTGTTCAAAAAAGGAAGACATGGATCTAGACTTAGAAGAAATAGCAAGGCAGAATTACAGTAATTAAGCCTTTTTTTAATAGGGTCCATACATGGGGTGTAAGCATAAAACAGAAAGAATTTCTTTTTTAATGCCAAACAACTTACTTAAACGTTCAAAGGAGTTGAATTCACTTCAAAGCGGCCACCCAGTGAGCCCATGCCCAGTTCCAAGGACAGTGTGGTCATTCAGAACATTTTGGAAACATCATTTGGAGTTAACTTCAGAGTCACTTAATGAACTACATAAAATTTTAGACTGGTGACTGTAGTTACAAAAATTTCCCCCCCACCAAAACCAGAATTGCCAGCAACCTATTATTCACTTCTATTCTCCTAATTTGACTATAAGACTTGGGATTTTCAAAAAAATCATTTTCAAAGATCTTTGAATGTGATTCAGAAAGACATGTCATTAGTGATAGTTATGTTCTTTTTTTTTTTTTTGAAACAGAGTCTCACTATGTCACCCTCAGTAGAGTACTATGGCATCACAGCTCACAGCAACCTCAAATCCTTGGGCTTAAGCGATTCTCTTGCCTCAGCCTCCCAAGTAGCTGGGACTACAGGTGTCTGCCACAATGCCTGGCTATTTTTGGGTTGCAGTTGTCGTTGTTTAGCAGGCCTAGGCCAGGCTCAAACCTGCCAGCCTCCGTGTATGAAAGTTAAATTCTTGAAATTTATTGAGCCTTCTGGGATGTGCAGGCACTTAACATTCATTTTCCTTATTTTTTTCTTTCTTGTTTTACCAATGAGGAAACTGAGGCTCAGGAAGAAGTTCAACTACTAAGACAAGGGAGCACCAGCTAAAAGTGGCAAAACTTGATTTGCAGCCAAATCACTGCCTCCTAAGCATGTGCTCTTTCCCCTGTGCTGGTATAAATGAGCACCCCACAATTTTTTTGAGCAATGGCATTGGGCTTAGAAACCAATATCTTGGGCTTGGCACCTATAGCTCAAGTGGCTAAGGTGCCAGCCACATACACCAGAGCTGGTAGGTTCAAATCCAGCCTGGGCCTGCCAAACTATGACAACTAAACCAAAGGAAAAAAAATTAGCTGGGTGTTGTGGCAGGTGCCAGTAGTCCCAGCTACTTGGGAGGTCAAGGCAAGAGAATTGCTTAAGCCCAGGAGGTGGAGGTTGCTGTGAGCTGTGTTGCCACCGCACTCTACCCAGGGTGACAGCTTGAGGCTCTGTCTCAAAAAAAAAACATATCTTGGCCTCCCTAAAATGGCCATTTCAAAGGCACAATGCTAATTCGGTTGCACAAATTCTTGTTTTATTTGTTTAAAGTCTGTCTCATTATTTCATTGGTCACAGCTCCTATTTTATTTCATGTAGAAAATGTTTAGCACCAAACATGCTAATGGAAAGTTACCCTCAAGTGAATGTGGTAACTGTGAATATTGCCATTTGGAACAGTGATTCCCTGGATGGAACTGGAGGTGGGGGTGGTGCTTGTGCCCGCCCACCCGGAGTCTCAGGGGAGCCAGCTTGGGGGGGCGGGTTGGGAAACAAAGCAATGCTTTCTTCTCGTGCTTTTGTGCTCCCTGATATTTAATTGATTTTGAATTTCAGAAAATGAAAGTTTGCCAAAGGGCACAGGGTTTTAAAGTTTGTAAAATATCCTATATAAGAGGACATCATCTGTTTCAGGGGTATGCCTACCTTTGCTTTAGCTCAAGAAAGCATTGACTCGTAAGCGCGAGAGGTACTGAAGAAAGAAAACACATCGCTCAATGCTTATTGTTTAATAATTCAATGCAAACCCTCCTTATTATGCCTCTAAAAAAATCATTATTGTTCTGAGAAGAGAGCGAGAGAGAGCAGCAGCCGCCTCTGGGCACCAAAGATGCAGCCGGGAAGCTCCAGGAGCTGCAGACGTTCAAACCTGCTCTCTCTTCCTGACGGCTACCCTGGCGGCGAGACGCAAATACTCCTGAGCTTCTGTTCAATAGACGGTTGTGGATGGTGCCGGATTCTTTCGGAACAGATTTATAGCTGCTGTGTAAACAGTTGGGTTTAAGAAGTAGCTCCATTTGCACTAACCTATTGTTTGATTGAAGAATTTGAGTGTGCGGCCTCCTGCCTCAAAAAGGTCCAGAGGTTGATTGCTAGCTGGCTGAAGTGCTACATTTGAAAAACACTGTGTATTCGGGCACTCTGTTCTCACCCTCACTCTGCTCCAGTGTTGCCATCCCCGTTTTCCTCCACATTCTTCTTATTTTCAATTATTTATGACTAGGTGGTGATATGCACAGGCTTCAGGAGCCATATCTGTTTTATTCACCAGTGTACACCCTGCACAGTAGTTGGCAGATGGGAGGTGCTCAGTAAATGAATAATCCAAAAGCTCTTGCTGTATCCTGCTCAGGGGCAGCACTAGGCATTGCCCAGAGCTCATCCAAGCTCATTGGGTGGAATTCCAATCCATTTTCAGCGATGTGTGGACAGGGTACCACTGCCAGGCCCTTTTTTTATTACCATTTGTAAACCAAACCACTGCTTACCCCTTTCAGCTGCCTGTCAGCAGTATCCTCCCCAGATTGCTAGAAAGAAATCAACACTGAAGGATTTACCAATCCCTGCTCTGGACATGGAAAATCTGGATTTTCCCTATAACTAAATGTCTGGGGCTTGGTCACCTAGACCAGAAGTCCAGAAGAGATGGAACCCTAGACAGCAGCATCAGGATAGCCCGTGGAGACAGTCCTCCAGAAGGATGCTCAGTCTGAGCCGAGAGGACAGGCACTGGATGGGCCTGAGCAGAGGAGACCAGCTGCAAACTTGGAATTGATGTGTGGTGAGCAGAGAAGCAGGAGACCAGGAAAGACAAAGCGGAGGAGAGGTTGGAGCAGGAGGAGGAGGGAGGCTTGCAGAGAGCCAGGAGTCAGCATGAGACAAGGTCCTGAAAGGACAAGGAACCCTTCCAGGCAAATCCCATCCACACCACCATCCTGACGCAGGACATGTGCTGCAGAAATACTTCTGGACTCCACAAAGTCCAAAACTACAGGGAGGGTATTTGAAGGAGAAGAATCAAACAAGTGAACTGAGGCGGTTGGGATCAGAGTGACGGCGGAGGACAACAGTTCTCATAAGAACCTTAAAAGCACTGGGGAGATTTTAAAACCCATGGATGCCAGAGCTCATCCCTAGGGATATTGTTTTAATTGGTCTGGAGGGGAGCTCAAGCATCATTAGGTTTGAAAGCTCCCCAGATGGTTCTGATGTGCAGCCTGGAGTGAGAACCATTGGCCTAGGAGATCACGCAAAGGTGAAGGTCTAGCGGGGACAAGATAGTCCCTGTCCCCTAGCTGAAGACTTTCAACTGCCAGGTTCACTCACCCTTGGCACAGGGATCTAGTCCCAGCCTATTCGTAGCACATAGAAATTTAAGAAAGCTGATTTCTGTAGCTCAGGTAACTGGGCCAATTGGGACAGATGTCTCCATCTTCCCCTTTTGGCAACCAGACTGTGCCCAAAATCAGTTGAAGCAAAAAAACCTTACATCATAAACGGGATGATGAAATTAGGATCTAATACAGTAGTTTAACTTTAGACTAGGGTTGTTAGTATCAAATAAAAATGCAGGATGCACAGTTAAGTTTTAATTTCAAATAAACAACAGTAATTTTTTAGTATGCTTTATAAAATCTTTAGGACATACTTATACTAAAAAAGGTATTTACTTGCCTGAAATTCCAATTTATCAGGGCATTTTATCTGACAGTCCTACTTTAGATTCAAATGCTATGCTTGAGTTTAAGAGCCCGGCTAGCTTTTTACAATAACATTGAAAGGAGTGAATTAGTGTGTCTGAGTTGGGTGGCTGTATGTCTTGATTGTTCAGAAATGCCCACATTTAGACCTGTTTTCCCAATATAACCACGAGTGCCCCCTTTCCCTCTCAAAAGTGTCTAGTTTAAGTGATAAATTCCATGGCCATCCCATTCATGGTGACCTAGACTGTGAACATCTGTCTATACTTAGTGAGACAAGGACTATTCTACTTGGTTAGTCCTATGAAAGAGACTATCTCTGGCTCTCTTTCTGGAAGCCTGAGGGAACAGAACATGAACTCCATCCAGCTTGTTACTGTTAAACTTGCTGACTCATTTTGCCCTTCTCTGCCTGGACCCACGCTGTCCAGGGGCCTGCAGGAGGCCGGGATAGCAAGGCCCCGCTCTGCTTGTGCATGCCCTGCAACCTGCTGGGAGTGGCAAGAGCTCCAAACCTTTACTGTTTTGACCTGGGAAACCCCTCTTCCTTGCCCACCAGATCTGGCAAGTAAGGGAGGAAGCCCTAAAGCCACATTTGTATTTACCTGCCACTGACTAGAGTCTTTCATCTGCCTGTTAACAGACCACTTGACTAGGGGAAAAAGAACATGATCTCAATTCCGTCCTTGGAACTAGGACGTTAGTCTTTAACCAAATGAACATGCTCAGCACAAAACTGACTCTGCTGTTTGTTCCTTCTCTCTCTGTGCCCCTTTAACAGTAGTGGCCTGCCTATACACCACACCTATGGCTGCTCAGAAGAAAATGTCCACTAAATTGTGGCCCTGGTTCAGATATTTGTCCAGCCTGCCTCCCTGTGCACTCCCGTCCATAACTGAATAGCATACATCCTGGAGCACCTCGGCATAATTCTCTGCACCTGGTATCACCCTCAGGTTTGCCCCCTGGCTTTAGGCTTGCTTCTCTGGACCCACCAGCCACCTGATGGTGGGTTCATTACATTCAAATGAACTTATCAAACTTGCCCCTTCCTCTGCCATTCTTTTAGTCTCTTTTGTTGAGCTTAACATATTTAGAGATTGCTTTGGTGCGATCTGTTTCAGGGAAACCTAGCGAATGCATCCTCTACCTCCCACTTCCACACCTTTTCTCTTCCCGTCTTATCCTTACAGAGCAGGCTATTGACACAGGGTCCCTGACAGCAACAGGAGGAAGCAGAACACATTCTCCTAAGTGCCCATCTGCATGTGGAAGGAAGCAGGAGGGGTAAGTCTCACACTATTACCTAGCATCACAATGAAGAAATTTTGAGAATTTTCATCATAAATATCAAATTCGAGATGATCTAATATTGATCTTAAGAATATCATCTACGAAATTATTAAAATGAAAGCACTAAAACATTTTCATAGGCAGTAAGCTTTCAGCTGGCTGTTGATTCCATTTATGAAATTTGAATCTGAATAATAACCCATAGAACTAGAGAGAAGTATGTTCTCTATAATCCTACTCATTCATTTAATGTTTAGCCTTGGTTACAAAGGCAGTTGGGAGAGACCTTGTTACGACTTGGGTTTGGGCCACCACACATTTTTCTTTTTGGAGAATAGCTTTCATTCAAAAAAGGGCCCATTTGTTCACTTTGAGGTAGAACAGAAACTCCCTTACGTGCCATTTCCAGGAAAAATAAGTACAGGGTCTGTGTGGCGGTTGTAAAACACGGATGTACATTCCTCTACATTCATCTACTGAGATGTTGGGTCTTTATCTCTTTTACTGAATACGGGCAGGGATGGACAGCAAAGTATGGTAAAAATGACTGTGTGATATAAAATTTTTTTTTCTTAGAGACAGGTTGAAGGCAATGGTATCATAGCTACTATAATCTCAAACTCTTGGGCTCAAGGGATTACCTGTCTCAGCCTCCTGAGTAGCTCGGACTATAGGTACATGCCACCCTGCCCAGCTAATTTTTAAGTTTTTTGTTATGCTCCTTAGGCTGTTGTTGAACTCCTGGCCTCAAACGATTCTCCCACTCAGCCTCTAACGGTGTGAGCCACCATGCATGGCTCGACCTCTGGGAATGGTTGGGACGAAGTGACTCAAGAGAGGATCCTGGGGTGCAAAATCTAAGGAGGCACTCACTATCAAGGTGAGTATTAACGTGTGATACAGAAATCTTCGACATCTTCATGCTTTGTATCCACGTCCACACTCATCTGCACACCTTGCCTTAGACCTCCTCGTCTTTTATCATTCAATCCTTTTCCCTCTAAGCCCCTGACCAGATAGCCACTGCCTGGGAATCTGTTTATGTTCTTACCTTGAACCACTTCTCCTTCCACACAAACTGGATGACCAGGTGTGCTGCTTCCAATCATTAGGAAGATCTTTCCTTTAAACGGTCTTTCAAGGCCACTTCTTAAAACCAGAAGCTGTGTTTTCTTCTTATTCATGAGGGACACAAAATACAGCAATTTCTTTTACTTTGATTTCACTGATTTTTCTCTACTCTGGCTTTGACTCCTCTGTGTGGAAAGGGTTGAATGTAATGAACCCACCTCCAGGTGGCTGGTGGGTCCCACCACAAACTAGATTGTTCCCTGCTGTTGGCAATTGAGGCGCTCGGCAGGGGGCAGCAGCCATGTCAACTCAGGTGAGAAGTGCGTATAGCTGAGCCCATGAGTAGCTTCTCTGTTGCCACGACTGCCTTGGGCCTGGATTCATTAAGCATTGGAGTGTCTGAGAGCCACAGAATGGATCACCTATGACTTTGAGTTTTGACAACCTTCTCTGCAGTGAGGATACACAGGGAAACACATTTCCTCATACTCTGGGCCTGCTTCACAGTGTCTGTCCTCGTACTATTTTCCAGTCCTCCTGTCACCAATCCTCCCAGACCATTCTTTCCAATTCTCTGACCATCCATCCATTATCTATCAATTAATTCCCCTTTTCTGTCCTGACAGGGTGGATAACCAAGTGTACTTCTCTCAGTTTTGCTGACTGGAAGGATTTCCCTTTCAGGCCGTCTTGTGCTCACCTGATTCAGGCTGGAATGCTACAGCACTCCACTTCTGGTTAGTGTACGTAAGCATGCTCTGTAGAATCATTTGCAAACTAAATCAATGTTTTCGTCCCTCACTCCATTGATTACAAGGAACTCTCACGATGCCACAAGGTTTATACTGAGAAAAGAAGACAATGGCACAGGGCTGGAGGCTGTATGAACCTGAGGTGCTCGTGTAACTCACTCTTGTCTTTACGATCTCGAGTCCTGTTTATCATGCATTATTTCCACATGATGATAGATTGCTGCTGAGCCTGTACTTAACTCAGAACTTGCTAAACCAGATCCCACCAAGTTCATGATGGGCAGCTCAGTTTGCATTGTCACTTGCAGTCTCTAGCAGGGCCCAAGACTAAGCAAGGAACTTAGTTTTGTGGGAAGAGAATTAGTACCTGAAGAAAAGTGCCCAGCTTTGCGCCCAAATCCTGCGAGTCTGTGTTGTGATTCTGCTATTGGAATGTGCCAGAGGCAAGCATCCCTATTTGCCATGGGTACTCGAATGTCCCTGGAGCTGTCAGGGCACATGACCAGGCACTGCTGTAGAAACTTCTCTTGTTTGGGGCTCCTAATACAGTTAGGATGTTTGGCCCCTTCAAATCTCATGTTGAAATTTGATTCCCTGTGTTGAATGTGGGGGCCAGTGGGAGGGGTTTGGGTCACGGGGGCAGATCCTTCATGACTGGTGGTGCCCTCCCTGTGATAAGGAGTGAGTTATCTTTGTTAGTGCACAGGTGAGCTGGTTGTTTGAAAGAGATTGGCATCACCTGTCTCTCTTGTTTTGCTTCTTCTCCTGCCATGTGACAGGACTGCTCCTCCTTGCCTTCCCTTTGATTGGAAGCTCCCCGGAGCTCTGACCAGAAGTAGATGCTGGTGCCATGCCTCTTGTACAGTCTGCAGAACCGTGAGGCCAATGAGCCTCTTTGCTTTATAAATTACCAATCTCAGGTATTTTTTTTTAATATGAAGAGGGAGAGGAAGAAGGTGAAAAAAAGGGGAGGGGGTAGGGTAGAGGGCGAGGGAGGGGGAAGGAAAAAGGGAGAAGAAAGGGGGAGAACTGGAGCAGGAGAGAAAGAGACGAGGGGGGCTGCAGGTAGAGAATGAGCTGGGGCTCAGTCTCAGGTATTTATTTACAGCAGCACAGAACACACTTAACAGCTCTGTTCAAAACTAGCAGCTTTGGATTATTCAGTAAATGCCTTACAGGAGTGCACCAAAATTGGTGCATACTGCCTCTGAAATCCAAAGATGCCCCTGCGTTTTCATGAGGTTTATTCCTACTCTGTAACATCCATGTGTCCAGCTGAGGCATCTGTGGTACTTTCTACCTTCTGCTCCTTAGGTCCAATTATCACGTTGGCAATTAATGGAGCATCATAATATTATGTGGAATGGTGAGATAACTAAGATATCTTCAGCCTGGGTTATTACCAAAAGCAAGAGTTGATAAAACCCTGAGGCAAATCCTTGCCAACTGAAAGCCAACTGCTGCTGGTGGGCCTTGTGAATTGATTTAGAGAGAGAGAGAGAAAAGCACTCACCAGATCAATATCTGCATATCAGGAACAAGGATCTGAGTGGATTTGCTCCAATATGCACACCAAATTGGAAAAAATGGCTGTAAACAAATGCCTGATTAATTTATGATGATCTATAGTCATTCTACAAAACTCATCTACCTTCTGCACAGTCCAAACGGGTGACTTAAATGGGGATATGACAATAATCACTGCCTTGGGATTTTTCAAGTCTTTGATGGTGTCACTAAAGCTGGCAATTCACCCCAAGGATACAGTTTTGGTTTTGGTTTACTATTCTGATCAGGAGGGGATGTTCTAAGATGCTGTCCTGAGCTGTTTCTACCATAATAACCACAATTCCCCTGTGCATCAGGGAGCCACGGGGATGTTCTGTCAGTTGCCTTGCGTGTCTTTTTCAGTTATACATTCTGGAACTTGGGAAATAACCACACGGTTGGTCCATGGACCAGCCAAAATGTTATTTATTACCTGACCTCCATAAGTCCCCCTGGTGGGTTTTGGGTCCTTAGAGATGAGCATCAAGTTGTGTTACCGTAACCAATTGCCACAAACTTAATGGCTTTAAATAACATAAATCTATTTTTTAATAGTTCTGGAGGCCAAAAGTCCAAAATTAAGGTGTTGGCACAAATACTTTCCCTCTAAAGGCTGTAGGAGAGGATCCTTCCAACTTCTGTTGGCTCCTGGCAGCTCTTGGCACCTCCTGGCATTCCTTGGCTTATGGCTGTATAACTCTAAACTCTGCCTCCATCTTTACATGGCCTTCTTCCCTCAGTCTGTCTCTTATAAGGACATTTTTATTGGATTTGAGTCCTAACTCTAATCCACTTTGCTTTCATCTTGATCCTTACCTTATAATACATGTGAAAAGACCAATTTCCAAATAGGTTACATTCTGAGGTTCTATGTGAACATGAATTTAGGGGAACATTATTTAAGCTACTACCAGGCCGGTGTCTTATAATTCCATTAAAGTATGGGTGGGTTTTTTTTTCCTTTTTTCTTATATACAAGCAGTCAAGCAAGTGAATGTTGAGCCTTTGTGGAAGGCTTGTAGGAAGATTGACAGCATCTGTTTGTTACAATGCTAAAAGACCTTGAAAGAAATTTAAAAAAAAAACACTAAAGTTGCAGAATTTTTCAATATACTAAATAGCAGTCACGTAACCAGCTGCTTTGGTTCATAATGGATGTAATCACACAAAAAAGTAGAAGTAGAGTATAACAACTAAAACAATAACAACAAAAGAAAACGAAAAAGAATAGAGAAATAAAAAACAAGGCAATAGCCCATGGTCTACCAGCATCTATCATACTCTCCTACCCTGAGCTCCTAATTATTTTTTTCCTTGATTCTGATCAAAATCTGGATTAAGGAGTGTACCAGCTGGGGAGATACCCAAGGCACCAATTAGCAAGCAGGCAGTAAAACAGCAACAGAACACATTGGCTATATGGTGACAGTTTCTGCAGGTCTCTACAACAGACTTTATAGATAGCTGCCTAAAATGTAGTTTCGTCGTATTTCCATCAAACTAGATAGTAATCTGAAATTGAAATTTTAAAATAGTCCTCTCCCACTAAGTAAATATTGAATGAATACCTAAAGAGTATTTGTTTGAAGAGGGGCTAAATTACTGGACTCCTTGGTCTGTCATGGTCTAGTCTTGCCCATCTGTCCTTGTCTACACCATGGCTCTCAACTGGTTTTCTCCCTGGCTCGGCTATTATCAAATTCCTCCGAGTCAATCTTTCCATTGTGTGTCCCAGTAAATACTTATGGGCTATTCAAAGTGACAGGCCCTAAGACGTGGAATTGGCTGAGTTGAGTTTGCTGGTGCCTCCTCCTTCTTCTAGGGGGAGGATGACAACCTTTTCAGAAAGTAGCAAAGCAACTGGTTAAATTGTTGCCCGTCGTCTCAAGGACCCAGGCAGTATGCTTTCTAAAGCTAGAGATTTAAAACACTTTGTAAAAAGATATCAGGTAGGATTTTGGATATGTGGGCTGCTTCTTGAAGCTTTCAATTATGTCTCAGAAGAAACAAACTTCTTTTTTAGGGGTTTATCTGAAGGCAGAAGGAAAAAAATAGCTTTTTAAAAGAGAAGTCCTTTCTGGGTGGGTGCCTGTGGCTCAAAGGAGCAGGGCGCCAGCCCCATATGCTGGAGGTGGTGAGTTCAAACCAGGCTCCCGGCCAAAAACTGCAAAAAAAAAAAAAAAAAAAAAAAAAAAGAGAAGTCCTTTCTGTTTGGCTAAAAAATCATGCACCCTGCATAATTGCCATAAATGAATTTTCTGGTCCAATCTAAAGTTAGTATGAACAAAGTCAGGGATGCTAGACACAGAAGAACCATACAACAAAGGCCTGGATAGAGCCAGTAATGGAAAAGACATGGCCCCCAAGGGCACTACTGAACAGACATGGACAACTATGTATCATAGTGCCCAGACTATGTTTAGTTTTTATTATATTTATTTATTTATTTATTTATTGAGACAGAGTCTCACTTTGTTGCCCCCAGTAGAGTGCTGTGGTGTCACAGCTCACAGCAACCTCAAACTCTTAGGCTCAAGCGAGTCTCTTGTCTCCGCTTCCCAAGTACAGGCACCCACTACAACGCCTGGCTATTTTTGGAGAAGAGGTCTCACTCCGGCTCAAGTTGGTCTCGAAACTGTGAGCTCAGGGCAATCCACCTGCCTCGGCTTCCCAGAGTGCTAGGATTACAGGCGTGAGCCACCACACTCAACCCCCAGACTTTTTTTTAATATGATACAGAGCAGTGATGTAGCAAGGGCAAAGATAGTGGGAGCAATTCTCCCTAGGTGGAGACAATAAAAGAGTATGTGGTCTGTGGGGGATTTTAAACCTTAATAAAAGTCTATACTGGGCAGCACCTATGGCTCAAAGGAGTAGGGTGCCAGTCCCATATACTGGAGGTGGTGGGTTCAAACCCAGCCCTGGCCAAAAAAAAAAAGTCTATACTATTTCAGAATCATCTGTTTCTGGTATACTTCACATATTTAATCCAGAAGAAGTTTATTTTCCTGTTTTTAAAAAGTAGTGTTTGAAATTAACTAGGATAATACAGCCATTGTAAAAATCAAAGAAAGAAAACTTGAGTTACATCAATTCTGTCATTACATTTTGTCACAATTCTGTCATTGTGACATTTTGGTCATTCATGATTAAAATTAAAAAACAGTGGAACAGAGAAGGAACTGCAAGATGTAATTTTATTGTTGATAAGTAAAATTTTAGTTCATATATATGAAATATTTCACTAATTTTGATTATCTTTAAAGTTGAAATTTATTTTCCTTTCTTGATTGTTAATTATTTTATTGTATTTTATTTTTTATTTTTTAAGACAGAGTCTCATTTTGTCACCCTCAGTAAAGTACAGTGGCATCACAGCTCACAACAACCTCAAACTCTCAGGCTTAAGCGATTCTCTTGCCTCAACCTCCCAAATAGCTGGGACTACAGGCACCTGCCACAACACCTGGCTATTATTTTTGGTTGTAGTTGTTGTTTGGCAGGTTTGGACTGGATTTGAACCCGGCAGCTCCGATGTATGTGGCTGGCACCCTAACCACTGAGCTACAGGCGCCAAGTCAGATTGTTAATTATTTTAAAACCAAAGAATGAATCAAAAAAATGAAATATTACATTTGTATTATGATTAAGTAGTTGTCTTAATTGAGCTTTTGGTAAACATTTTAGTTTTATTAATATTAGTTTATTAGTTACTGGATAATTATATACATACAATATTATATTAGACTGTAACCACAGGATCAAAGTTCAAACTTCTAGGTACATAGAAACACTGTTGCTTAAATATTGTGCCCTTTTCTTTTTTTTTTGTACTATAATATTTATTTTACTTTTTTACTTGGCATGACTACATATACAAGTTCAATAAATTTTTTTTCACCTTCTACATTTCTAAATTGACCATTATTATTATTTGTTTTCTTTCATAAGTATTACCAAAAGTAATTTAATCATATGAAGGAAAGGAGGGTTTAAAATGATCTGTTCTGGGCATCAAATGTAGTGGAACATCAGATGAATTGATAATACGGAAGTTCAATGATAGGTACATGGGGAGTTATTATACTATTTTTTCTTCTACATATCTTTCCCAAGGTAATTTGTTTTAATACAGGGAACAAATACAAGATATCAAGGACCTATATCTGGAGGGATTAGAGGGTCAGGATTATAAATGTAGCCAGCAGTGGGATGAACAGAGATTAGACCTGAGTGGATTTAATGTGCTTGATTATATATCCACTTAACAGTGAATGCAAAGGCAGATACATTCAAAGGTTCCAGCATGGAATAGACTCAAGGAAATTCTTAACTAGTAACACGAGTTTTAAATTGGCAAAAGCAGCTGTCAAATCTTTATTACTATTGTGCATCCCTTTGGGATTGTGAAGACTACAGGATGAAAGAATTTAGAATACACGATATATTGGTATTTTCCTTTGTGGGTTATACCCGAGAAGTTAATTAGGGTAAAGGAAATAGTGATAATTGAGATCCATCAATAGCAGCAAGAACTAAAGTGCTCTGGTGGTAAATCATCTTCCTCTGGAGCCTGATTTAATTAATATGATTCTTATAATCGTACGAGTTATCAGATCACAGAAAAGTAGAATTCCTGGATTCCTAAAATATAGCACAAAGAACTGAGGACTGCAGAGTCCAGAGTAAAAGCCAAGCCAGCCCATGGCGGTGATTCCTGCTTCCTTGCTTCCTCTTTGTGCAGCCGAGCCATGTGGAGTAATTTCCCAGAGCCTGCATTTATGTGACTGCTTGCTCAATTCTGCGTCTCCTGCTGAGATCTATAGAAGTGCAGTTGTTTTGTTTTGTGTTTTGAGGAAACAAGCTATTTATAAATGGATTTCAATGTAATGCATTTCTGAGTTGCTTTTTTCTACATGATAATCTTTCCTGCACATTATCCCCAGTGATAGCACATTTACTAAAAGTGGAGGGTGATGGTAGGAGAGGAGTAAAATCATACCACAACCCAGCAAACTCCTTAGAATTGAATGGCATTTTTGTTCTAATTGGTAGCTGGCTAGCCCTTGGAGGATCTTGCTCTGACCATCGGTTCTCTTTAGGGCCAAGGCTTCCAGATCATTGCTTAGATCTTCCTCTGTATCTCCCTCTCTTTTTTCTCCTCTGTGTCTCTTTATCTCTTCCCTCTCTTTCCTATTTTCCCCATCAGTTTGCTCTCTTGTATTAATCATATAATTTGAGAGACTAAAGATGCTTTAGAACTAATTAAATCCAACAGTCTCTTTTAACAGATGAGGAAACAGGAGTCCTGTGAGATTTGGCCATTTGCCTGAGATAGCTCAGTAAGGCCATGGCAGAGTGGGGCCTAAAACTGAGGTTTTGCCTCCTAATGGAGGACTCTTGCACAAACTATGCTGTTGCCATGGTTCTGAAGCTCTCATGTCAGGCAGATGTGAGGTGCTTATGGATGGATGAATGCACAGCTTCAAACAATAGCTCTCTCTTGATGAAAAGAAAACCTGGCTGATAATTGAAGGCTCTGAACCACAAGTGGTGAAAGAAGTAGAAGGCTTTGTAGACAGCCTGGTGGGGGCAGGGGCAGGAGGAGTTGAGAGTGGGTGGACAGAGACTTGGGTGAGGCCCTGTGGCTCCTCTGTGTCCCAGCTGAATCTTGTGGGAAGCCCTTTGGTTGCATGACACCGTCGCAGGCACCCTGTGGATTTTACATCACCCAAAGCTATAAATGGTTTGCTTGAGAAAAAAAAAAAAAAGAAAGAAAGAAAGAAAGAAAGAATTACAGGTCTCCCACAGCCCACAAAAATATGCTCCACCTAAAAAGAAGCCCATAATTTGGCTGTATCCAGCTGGGTTAAACAAAATTGGAGCCAAGGTTGCCCCGTCCTGTCCTGAGAGGTGGCCTCACATTAGCAGGAATGAAAGAAATGTAAAATTGCTCACAATGGGCTAGATTTTCTTCACAGGGAAAGCTCTAATAGTTACACAGCAAGACCTTCAAGTCAGCCAGGTTAGGTCTACCAGCTACATTAAAATCACTTCCAAGCCATTATTTATAATTTTATAGCATCTCACATTTGCAAATTGCATAGCAATTAATTGAGGCAGTTTCTTATAACAAGTCTGAGTGGGAGGGTGAGGATTTTAACCCTTCTTTCACTAAGCCACAAAGAAATTGAGTCCAATAATGTGTATTAACCATAAAAATACCCGGTCAGTCTACTTATTTTGAGATCTGTGACTTGGCCCACATTAGAGGGACCAAATGTTTTAGTGTGCCTCAGACTGAGAGGCTTCTCTATCTGTTATGGGCAAACTGAGGCAGTTGCCCTATGCCCTGTGCATGATGATAAAACTTGGCCATTTCTATCTGCACATCACAAATGAATATGGCTCTATTTTCGATCCTACTCTGTTTTCTTTTGCTATGTTTGTTTCAGAAGGTAGAGCCTGAAACGGTGTTTTGATGCTTTCTCATATTAGAATCCCTTAAAAATAGTATTTACTGGCTGACTGTTCATTGTTGTTCCATGATGACATAATTCAAATGGCTGCCACTGACCTCTGCAGGTTTTCTGTGTCTAAAAGGTGGCTTTTAGACAGTGACTTAAAGAATAATACAAGCAAGAGAATACGATTTTTTTTAATTAAATAATCCAACTCAAATAGTATTCTCTGTCTCCCTAGAATACCTTGGCCGGAAGTCACATTTTATATCTGAGACATTTTCTTTGACAGGAGAACATTTAAACACATAAAATTCAGATGACTACCAGGATAGATATAAAGAAACAATTTATCTCTGGCGAAGCAACTCCTTGAGTTAAAATCGTTTCCAAATAGAATCACAGACTATTTTATCACAGCCAAGAGGATAGGAAAGGGCCATGCATGCCAACATTTTTATTAGTGGGATGTCATGAATTGGATAAACCTTTCATTAGCATTACAGGATTAAAAATCCAGAAGGGTGTAAGTGAGGCAGAACAACCACTGGCAGGGCCTAGTGAGGCCCCAGGAAAGATAGGCCAGTGGGCAAGTAGGCTCCAAACACACAGTGACAACAGTGACAGCAGCAGATTAGGCTTTATCTGCAGAATTCTGTTATTAAAACATTCCACTGCCCTCTGGAGAGAGACAGTGTGACCTATTTAAAGAAGGTTGAGGGACTCAGGGCCCGTAGCTCAGTGGTTAGGGTACTGGCCACATACACCGAGGCTGGTGGGTTCGAACCTAGCCTGGGCCTGCTAAACAACAATGACAACTATAATGAAAAAAATATCCAGGCATTGTGGTGGGTGCCTGTAGTCCCAACTACTTGGGATGCTGAAGCAAGAGAATCACTTAAACCCAAGGGTTTGAGGTTGCTGTGAGCTATAACAGCACAGGACTCTACTGAGGGTGACATAGTGAGACTCAGTTGTCAAGAAAGAAAGGAAGGGAAGGAAGAAAGGAAGAAAGAAAGATTGAGGAAGCACAGAGGGTGCAAAGAAGGAATCTCACAGACATAGACCTGGTTTGAGGGGCAGGGCAGTTCAGACAGGTGCCTTAGTGCCAGTGTCAAGACTGAAGTAGAAATATGCTACCTGCTAAGTCCAACACAAGACTCCACATATAACTGGTAAAAATGGAAATTGGCCTTATTTCAGTGAAGTAGACCATGTCCTCCAGTGAAAATAAAACAACACCTTTCCTCCATACCACCCCCAACAGCTCTTAGTCAATTTGAAAGGTTCTAAATTCTTAACCTACCTGGGATCTCCATATTTCACGGTCTGTTCTGTTGAAAGGCCTTGAGTATTTCTTATGCCAAGTACATTCTGGTCCACAGAGTACCCTGTCTCTACCTCTGGATACCAGGCTGTCTCTGACAAAACCATTATTCGCTGAAGACTTTGGGTGGAAATGGTAGGGATTAATCCCTTGAGAATGCTATTTAAGTTATAGCCTATTCTATGGCCAGAGGTGAGTACGGGTCATCTTGTGCGGCATCTTATCTCTGTTTTGCATGGCTTCTGCCTTCTGCAGGGTTAGTTGTGTATACGCATCTGTTACACGGGGAAAGGGGGTAGCCTAGGTCTTTTAGTCATCTGACAAAGCCACTCAGTGATGCTTTAGCTCAAAGATATTTCAGTCTTGAGCCCAGAGCCCAGGTCGCCAGCCCTGAATCTTCAGTCTGTCCTTATAAGTTTCCCTTTGAGGCCAAAGAGGGAAAACAAGGTGCTTTTCTCAATACTTACACTCACTACAGAACACTCTGACACCAAATATGTGGGATCCTCCCCCCACACCAAGAAATTTCTCCACTTCTCGGCAGATACCAACTGGGTGTCCCACAATTTAACTCAATGCTGATACTGTCTACCTGGAAGCAGCTTCTGATCTCTCAAGTTAAGGGTCTGGGCCCAAAGACTGCCCCCACTTCAGATGCCAGCTGCAGGTGGTGGGACCAGCTTACCTGCCCGACTAGGCTACAGATTGGAGGTTCCCACAACTTCAGGTTTGATCATTTGCTTTAACAAGAACTCAGGAGAAGAGCTTACTTACTAAATTACCAGTTTATTACTAAGGGCATATTGAAGTATACAAATAAATAGCCATATGGAGAAACACATAGGATGAGGTCTGGAAGGGTCTTGAGCATAGAAGCTTCTGTCCGGCACGGACGGGTTGTGCCACCCTCCTGGCACATGAATACATTCTTGTTTACCAGCCTGGCAGCTCTCTGAACCCCATACTTCAAGAATTTTTATGGAGGCTTTATCTGTAGGCATGACTGATTATTAACTCAGTCTCCAGCTCTTCTGCCCTCCCCAGAGGATGAGGGATTAGACCGAAAGTTCCAAGTGTCTTATCATCAGGGGCAGAGAGCAGGGTGCAGAGAGCAGGTCCCTATTTTCTACACGTCACAGGAATATTCTTCCTCGGGTGAAAGATGATACATCCTCACCATAGCAGGTCTAAAAGTTGCTGTTTGAGGCCTGAATTTGACAAACCCCAGGAAGTTTCATTTTTCTGGAACCTTAACTATGCTCTCATCAGCATGTGGGCCAGGCAGGAAGCCCCTCAGGATGGAGCCACCCTGGCTGGGCATCAAGAGTGTGAACATACCTCAGGGCAGAGGTCCATCGCAGCAGGGTCTGAATCAGCAAGGGCATTCTGCAGAGTAAACAAGCTCCCCTGGATTGTGCTGTGCCAGCTCTTGACAACCCTGATCAGCCTCTTGGGTCATTTGCCCACCTCTGAATTATCAACAGTAGTCAGAATGCTGGTGTACTCAGCATATTCCCTGGTTAAGCCAGAAGATGGGTGGGATACTGGGATGGATAGCCTCCCAGGATCCGAGGGAGTGATGAGGGATACATCCCCAAAGAAAAGTGGGAGTATATGATCAGAAAAAAAAGGGGGGCTGCCATTTCTGGGGGAACTCTTCTTCTAGTACTCTCTCTCGCTACCTACCTCCAGTGTTTTTGCAAGACTCCTGTTTCTTGTAGCAAGTGAAAGATGAACAAAGAGATGATACATTTCTGCTTGTTCTGCCTCAAAGATTAACATTCCTACAACCCATTTGGAATATCACTCTATTGAACTGCTAGTGGGAGTACAACCTAGTTTTTCTTTCAAAATATGATTGAGTCGGAAAATAATAGGATAGACTAAAATAGAAAGGAAATTGCATTCCTTTGTGCTACTCGAAATCAGGTGATTAGTAGAAAAGACATCTGAGGAAAATACTCAAAGAAAACACACATAAAGGCGTCCTTTTCCAGGGGGCCAGGTATTGTCAGTTTTTAGTAATTATTGTAAAAGCCCAGAGTGTAAAGGAAGAGGCAAAGACGGACGTATGGTACTCCCTCTCCCTCCCCTGTCCACTCCCCCTCCCGAATCCATTTCAGAAATTCACCAAGTAAGGCCAAAGTGGCACACAGCAATGTGGTTGGTTGCTAGGGATATGTTAAGCACCTGACCTTTTTTTTTCTGTGCAGGGCCTGGGAGAGAAGAGGCATCTCTGACTCCCGGGTCATTAATGAAATACAGGTCCTCTCACACGGCCTCCTTTAGTTTTCCTCAGTGTTGTCTGACAGCAGGATGGCTGCGCATGCTCCATCCACTTCTGTGTGTCCAGTAGTTTCAGGGAAACGGTTATCAGCAGTGTTGTCAAGTGGGTAACTGAAGTTTGCCTTCACCCTCTCGGCGCCCAGGCCCCCGGCTGCCTTGGGTGTTCACCACCGAGGGTAGGAAGGGTGTGATCTTGGTGCTTTCCACATTAGGGGGAGTGAGCTGCAGCCATAGCTTAAGAATTTTAAGACTGTAAACATAACTCTAGATGTGAAAAGAGAGATTTTTGCCCCTCTTTAGATAGAATTTGAGGGAAAAGAAGAGAAGGAGGGGGAATATTTTAGGAGCAGAGACAGCCCTTCCCAAGCCTCCCACAGTCATGCCATGCCTGTTCCTGAAAAGCACTGTGAAGAGATTCTTGTCATTTCAGGGCATGTGGACTTGAGGGAAAATGGTAATTCTATTTTTTTCTCCCTACAAGTTTTCTCTGTTTGCAGAGGAAAGACTAGCCAAAGACTGTTGGAAAGAGACTGGCACATTGCAAGGAGTGGCCCGGCTGCCACCAGGCAAGCAGAAGTGGTTCCCTGTAGCTGGCATCTTTGTTTGATGGCTGTCCTCTTTCCCAGTCCTCACAGAGTGCTGGGCTGCCTCACTTGACTATGCTCCTCCATTCCCCAGACTCCAGGGATCCAGAATTCAGTCTCATCGAAAGCTTACCACCCCAGCCCCAGTATGGTCTCCTCTGCTCTGGGCTTCTAATGTCCCTCATTGCAGCCCCTGCAATAGCTCATAGCCTCACAATCTTGAGTTCTCATTGCTAAAAGCTTTTGGTAAGCAATTTTCTTTCTTTTTTTTGCATGAAGGCCAGTTGAATAAAGTAGAGAAAACATAAGAAACTGCCATATGCCCACCACCCCTATTCAATAACCATCACGTTTTTGGCACATTGATTTGTCCTACCCCCTCTTTTGAAGTTGTTTTTTATTTGCTGAGCTACCTTTGAGTAAATACCAGACATCTATTATTTCACCTCTGAATCTCTCAAAATACTGACCCTTAAAAAAAAAAATAACCATGATGCCATTATCACACCTAACAAAATTAACAGCAGTACTTTGGTATCCCTGAATACCCAGTTTATAATTAAGTTTCCCTGATTGTCTCCAAAGTATCTTTCTACAGTTGAATTAGAACCCAAACAAGGTGCCCGCATTACATTTGGTATCATTTAAGCACTTACAATTAATTTCCCCACCCCTGGGTGGTGTAGTTTTGAGCTAATTTTTAAACATCAACCTAAATAACACACAGTAATACTATTTGATGAGGATGCTTGGTGGGGGTTTTGTTGTTGTTTTTCCTCGAAATGAGCCCTTGTGGGGTGGGGCATTAGGATATTGACATCTGAAGACACAAATGGCTCTGGATTCAGCCGCAGACCAGAGACAAAAATAATAATTATAGCTAGCACGTAGTCGGTGCAGAATCTGCGCCAGGCATTGTTCTAAGTGCCTCATGTGTAATTATCTCATTTTTAAAAATAACTTCATTGGGAGATGTCGAGGTGATGGTGAAACAAAAGAAAAGTGCTGCCTGTTTTGATTAGGAGGAGGTTATCTAAATGGGTCAGGGAGCACATGTGCACGTCAGTGCAGGGAGCATTAGTGGACGCAGAATATTCTAGGGACTGACTGAACCGTCTCCTCTACTCCCAAAGAGAAATAACGGAAGGGGAACGTTTTTTGCTGTCACTAGGTCTCAGGAGGGGAGTGGAACATTGGGGACCCTTTCATTCTTTGTCCTGGACAGGTCTTCAGGTCTTCCCCATCCCTATCCTGTGTCTTAAGTCATATGAGCCCAGTCCAAAAATGTCACGTCCCTGGCGGCAGCCTCTGTGATTCATCACTAGTGGTGGCGGCAAAAGGCTGCTTGGAATTGCTTAGGCAGCTGAGGCTTTCTCAGGGCTCCTGTGAGTAAGTGGGGTTATTATTCAGTGACTATAGTAATTTTGGTTTCTTATCCCTGAAAATGGGATCATGGGGCTGTTATGAAGACCGGAGGGCCACGTGTTGTTAAAGATTGCTTTCTACACAGAAGGCACTCCAAGTTCTGACCTTGAAAAAAATAGGGCGTAGACGGTGAAACCAAAGCTGCCGCTTATGGACTCCAGGCAGAGGTACCACAGGAGATGGGTGTAAGCATAGGGGAACCAGTGCTTACAGGGAAAGGGGTTCACGGGGACCCTAACTTGTAGGACGCGGGATAAACAAAGTCGGGCAGGCCAAGACTGGTGCTAGGAAAAGCTGGGCAGGACGCTAGAAAGTAGAATTGAGCCAGTCTAAGCTTTGGTATCTGCTTAAATTAGAATCCCAGGTATAGAATCCCAGCGTATATATGCAAATAAGCTGACAAAATATGTCAAGAAGATATGCATCAAACAAGAATGGCACCAGCCTGCACAGACCAGTTAAAATTCCCTTCCACCTGGCTCCTGTTGGAGACCAGAGGACCCGACGACACAGCACGTCTACACCTACCTTAAACAAATTGCTCTCTTAATCCAGTGTTTTCCCCATAGACCCGCCCTGTGGGGCCTTTCCCAGCCCACCTTGTCTTGTAAGTTCCACACAAGGCTGACCATTGCCCTTGTGGCTAAGTGGTGAACATGAGGGATGGGCTGCTTATTGTGGATGGTTTGGGGTCATCTTTATTAACGGAGAAATAAAACAAGGAGTCATCGCTCAGGAAAAATATTTGCATGTAAGCTTCCCCCACATACTGCAGCCTTTGTTACACATCTGTTTAAATCTTTGAGGGGAAAAAAATACACTTTTAAGATCCATAAGGGCCATTATCTTCTTTTCTGCCTTAGGGACACAAATCTGTATAAGAGATCTACAACTAAAGTAAATACGAACAGGCTTGCACACCTAATGACCCCCTTCAGGGTTAGAGATGCTTAATGATAGCTTGGTTTATGGAAACCCAGGTTCCAAACAGTCTCAGCTGGGAAACCCAAGTCTTTTTCTCTTGGAAATTCTCAATGATAGGTTTTCAAAGCAGCTGATAAAACAGTTAATTATGGGGAGGTGTTTGGCTCTTCAGTAACATGCACTTTCTCCTGGTCTATGATCGGAGCTTCTTGTCATGTACTCTGAGCAGGGCCAGTGATGCTATTATGCACCTTCTCCCCTTTGGAGGAGAGCCTCCTTAAATTACTGCATAGGTAGAGCTGTTGATAAAAATGCAACGCCTAGCTCGAGAGCACTCAACGGGGCCCATCCATCTCCTCTACTGCTTCTCTCCTTCTGGCTCACTTCACTCTAGCCTTACTGGCCTCATATGAACCTGGCACAATGTTGCTGCAAACCAACTAGACCTTTACTCTAACTCAGTGGCTCCCAAATTTTAGGGAACATCAGAATTCCCTGGAGGGGGAATTGCAGGGCCCACAGAGTCTCAGATGGAGCCTGAAAATGTCTATTTCTAATCAGTTTCTGGGTTATGTTCATGATGCAGGTCTGGGTGGGAACCACACTTTGAGAACCACCAGTCTAGCTGTTCCTTCTGCCTGAAACTCTTTCTCTGTAGATCTCCTTCATTCACTTCTTCACCTCCTTCAAGCCTTTGCTCACAGGGCCTTCTCAATGAAGGTCCACTCTGCTCTGTTTCATATGGCTTCCTGCTCCCTCACTCCTGCCCCCTTTAGTCACTCTACTCTTATATTTTTTTTCATAGCACTCATCTACTAACGTTCTGTATAACTTATTAATTTATTGTATGTATTGGCAATCTCATCTACTAGCATATAAACTCCTCGATGTTTTTTGATTTTTTTTTTTTGAGACGGAGCCTCAAGCTATCCCCCTGGGTAGAGTGCCATGGCATCACAGCTCACAGCAACCTCCAACTCCTGGGCTCAAGTGAGTCTCCCGCCTCAGCCTCCCAAGTAGCTGGGACGACAGGTGCCCGCCACAAGGCCTGGCCATTTTTTGGTTGCAGCCATCATTGTTGTTTGGCGGGCCGGGCTGGGGATTTGAACCTGTCACCTTAGGTGTATGTGGCTGGCGCCTTAGGCGATTAAGCCACAGGCACCGAGCCAACTCCTCGATGTTTTAATGTTCACTGATGGATCCTCAGTACTTAGAACAATGCCTGGCACACAGTAGGTGCCTAATGACTATTTCCTGTGTGAATTATTCAATACTTAATGTTCTATAAATTTCAAGAACAGGAACTAATTTCTTCATAAGCTTCAAAAGAGATTTTTTTCTGCCTCTCTTCCTATTTTCATGTAATTCCTTTATATAAAATGTCTTCTCTTAATCACTTTCATCTTCAGGCTATTTATCCTTGTATTTCTTTCTACTACAATGGCAGCTCAGCTGTTTCTATTGGTTTCTGTTTTCATTGGTTTCCTTAGTGTTATTTCCGTGTCCCTGGTTATACAGCATAGAGACAGTGTTCTGAATAAATGGCTAAATAGTAGGACCTTACTGAACGCATGTTGTGTGATTAAACATTCTCTTCACATCCTATGAAGAGTGTTTCATGAAACAACAACCATTACATTCCCATTCCTGTAAAAATTGACACTTTGCAAAGTCCTTTCACATTAAAATCTTTTAATCTTCAAAAGAAGTCTTCGGGCTAAGTAGGAAAGGCATTATTACGTTCATTTTGCTTCTGGGGAAAGTGAATTTAGGTTAAATTTAGATTAAACAGCCACTTCATCAAGATTAAATGATAAAGTCATGGAAGTTTGTGGCGCAAAGCGGAAACTCCAAATAGGTTAGTTTCCCTTCCCTAAGAGATCTTAGAAGAGCCATTTTGATGAGCCAAATTGATTGTGTTCCTACAGTATGCCAAGAGCTTAACAAATCTTAAGCTCTATGTCTCTAAATCTTAGGATACAATGCTTTGAAGCATTGTTTATTCTTATTTACCGACAAAGTAACAGATGTGGGAAAGATAAGTAATAGTCACAAAGGCACACAGATGATCCTCATTCCATCACTTGATGGATCGAGTGATGAAATTAGGATTTGAACATGGCTCCAAAATCAAATTTTTTTTTTTTCTACTGCTATAGAGCACAAAGCCTCTTTGGTGGCCTGGAACTCATCTCTTTTGACTCAGAGTCCAGGGCTTGTCTGTGTATTGTTATGCCGCCCCTGTGCTAATCACCTGAAAAACATTAATACAGGCTCAATGGTTCAGCTATGGGGCAGAGACTCTTACTAGCCCCTGCCTGATGTTTTTTCCCTTTGGCTTTTATGTACATAGAATCATAAAAAGTTAGAGCTGAAAAAGACATCAGACGTAATTGCTCCTACACTTTGTTGTTTCACAAATAAGGTACAAAGAGGATAAATGACTTGCTTAAAATCAAAGCTGGGTATAGGGAGAAACCAAAAAATATTTTGCTGTCTGTACAGACCTTTACTCTTTGATGGCTTTTGCATCAAGCTGGATGGACATCTGGGTTTGGGTTTGCATGAATGCTGCTGGGCAATGCTGGTGGTGTGTGTAATAAACTGAAGTACCCTCCAGTGGCCTGGGCCTTTCCTCCTTTAGTGGCTGGTGCTGCTGCTCCAGTTTTCTGTCACAATCACTGCATGATGGTGAGTTGATCTGATGTGCCTCTCAGGACTGATTTTTTTTTTTTTTTTTTTTTTTGTAGAGACAGAGTCTCACTTTATTGCCCTTGGTAGAGTGCAGTGGTGTCACAGCTCACAGCAACCGCCAACTCCTGGGCTTAGGTGTTTCTCTTGCCTCAGTCTCCCAAGTAGCTGGGACTACAGATGCCTGCCACAATACCCAACTATTTTTTTTGTTGTTACAATTTGGCAGGGGCTGGG
>CAUYQV010095115.1:0-27783 GCA_963574575.1 Galagoides demidoff
TCAATTAAACCTAAAAATAATTTACCACCAACAGACCTGAAATATAATACATATTAACGGACATTTAATGGAGAAACTCAATTTTAGAAAGGGTATTTTGTAGGCTTGTAGACAGTTCATGATTCTAATTTTTTAAAAATCTGCTAATATAATTGTTAATTGACTTTCTCAAAGCAATTAACATTATCCCCTGAAGAAAATTAGTCCAAAATATACTAATTTGAAGCACTGCTTTTTTTTTTTAAATGTTTCTGGGTTCTGTGAATAAGAAATTCAGACAGACTACAACAAAGGTTGATTGTCTTGTGTCTGGGACTTCATTTGTGGGACTTGCAGTCCTAGGGTAATATAATAACAAGGTTGGTATGAACTGGAGGCTGCTTCACTCCTATGGCAGACACGTAAGCTGAAATAACCGAAGCCAATAACTGTCAATCAGAGCACCTATACTTAGAAAATTTGTGTGTTCTGGTTCCTCAGAGCATGGTGTTAGCACACGCAGAATAACTTCATGATAATTCAGGGCACCCAGCTTGTTTATTCCAATGGCCGAAGAGAAACCTGCATTCTGTTTTATTACTTCTCTTCAGATGTTCCACAGCACCTCTTGGCCATTCTCTATTATGCCGAAGCAGCTAATACTCTATCAGATCCAATGAGGAGGGACAGAGATCCTAACTCTTAGTGAGAAGGTTTCAAAGAACTTACTGCCATTTTTCAAAATTCATCCACACCTACCTAGGCTCTCTGATTCTCTACCAGAGAATATATACTTCTCTTCTGTAGATGAGGTATGCAGTATTGCTGCTTCCCCCCAGTATGTGCTATGCAGTTGGCTGCTTCCCCCGGAATATGTGCTCCAGTATCTCTGCACCATTTCCCTCAACCCCCAGCTTCTGTTTTTCATTCTTCTTGAACACACACTCAAATGATCACCAATAGTCATTGTACTTTATTTCATCTTAACACAGGACATGCTGAGTACAATAAGAAAAATTACTCCTTTATTACTCTTTGAGAGAGTTTATGACTAAAGACTGTTTTATCTTAAGTCCATTTATCTCATGAGTCAATAATCAGCATTGAATTAGACAAGACCAGTAAAGGGTGGTGGAGTATGAAATGGAGAAATTTTATGGCTTCTCCTGCTAGGAGGTGGTCTGTGTGATGTTTCTTGAAAGTCTTTCTGGAATGCTTATAACTGTACACACACTATGGGGTAAATGTCTTACCAACTTCAAACTCTGGGGTTATGAGCACAATCACCAAGAAACAAAACTCCTTCTATAATAAAAATTTTATGAGCACAAGTCAAAGGTCATTTAACTATAACAGCATTAAAAACAACAAAACATGAACAAGGTCTATCTATATAATATCTTTTTCTGAAATGCTAAGCATGTTACATTTTGGATAACCTATAGACGATGCAAGTTATGTGAGGAAATGTTAACACAACTATTTTTTTCTGATCATTGAAAGAAAAATAAAGGATCCACTATGATATTTATGTCGAAGTAAAATAAGAATTAAAATCTCAAAGAGAATTTTGAATGATTTCTTTCAAAACTTCAAGTTAAGAGTGAATTAGATGCATTTTTATTTCCTAATGAAATTACATAATAAAAAAACGTGTTCCCCCAAACTTTAATTAAAATAAATCAAATATTTACCATATGATGCATATTACAATAATCATTTCATTTTTACTTTTCATATTACAAGTCACAAAACCCCCTAGGAAACAGGTATTATTATTTTCATTTTCCAGATAATATTACTAAGGCTTAAGGGTTTAACTTACTAAACAGGTATTGTATATCAATAATACAGAAGAAGAAATTAAATCTGTTTTATATCAAAGTGGGAGAATAAAAAAGAAAATCTAATAGTAGACTTTCTACCAGATTTGTAGAAGAGAGTTTCAAAGTCTTATTATGATTTTAATTGAATTGAATAAAAAGGAAGTGTGTTTCTTCGCATATTCAAATATTCAAAGATTAAGTGGATTGCATAAAAATACAGGTATTTATGCTCAAGATGGTCAATTAACTTGCTGAATACACAGATCTTATTAGTTGCTGAGCTATACCTTGATTTCTAATCTCATTTCTCTTGTGCTGCAACACTGTCACCTATTTTTTATAACATAATATTTTATTCATTTGGAATTTACACCATAACTCCTTTTACAATCACTATAAAATTTACTTATTTTACATCTATATGTCTCCTACTCCACAGATCTTTTCTATATCCCTCCCTATGAAATAACTTTCTAACGCACTTATTAAGGCTCCTGCCCAATTGAGTATTCATAATAATTTGCCTTGTATCATTCTAATAATGTACCACCATCTCCTCTGAGCTTAGTGCTTTCAAGAAGATATAAGTTAAATATTGCTAGTCTTTTTTTCCAATAGTACTTACGAGTGTGGCTTAGCAATAAAGCTTATTAATGCAAACTAATGTGTTATGGATAGAAAATAATCTTAAATTGCTTGTTTAAATTGACAAAAAATGGTCTTAAATACAATAAGCATTACTTTCAAAAACAAAATATTACCCCAAGGGCAAAATATATTTGATGAAAAATAAGCTTTATTACACAATATTATTAAATATTTTATTTTAGAATTAAAGTGAGCTTTGATGTGCAATTTAGCTGTCTTTTTTTTTTTTGAGACGGAGCCTCAAGCTATCCCCCTGGGTAGAGAGCCATGGCATCACAGCTCATAGCAACCTCCAACTCCTGGGCACAAGCAAGTCTCCTGCCTCCGCCTCCCAAGTAGCTGGGACCACAGGCGCCCGCCACAACGCCCGGCCATTTTTTGGTTGCAGCCATCATTGTTGTTTGGCAGACCTGGGCTGGGGATTCAAACCGCCACCTTAGGTGTACATGGCTGGCGCCTTAGCCGATTGAGCCACAGGCGCCGAGCCTAATTTAGCTGTCTTTAAATGAATATATTTATTTTACCCATTGTAACAATATCACTTATTATATTACATTAGGTTTAATATTTAAGAGTGTCTTGCTTAAGACTGCATTAAGCCCAAGTTATGAGTAACTTTCATCTAGAACAAATATGTCCCAGTCACTATGAAAAACAGTATGGAGATTTCTCAAATAACTAAAAATAGACCTACCATTCAACCCTGAAATCCCACTACTGGGTACCCACCCAAAGGAAAAGAAGTCATTTCATCAAAAGTCACCTACACTTGCATGTTAACTGCACGTGATTCACAGATACAAAGATGTGGAATCCAGGTGAGTGTTCATCAATTCAAGAGTGGATTAGTGAAATGTGGTAGAGTATGATTCATCCATAAAAAGAAATGAATTATATTTTTCAACAATTTGGATGGAACTGGAGACCATTATTCTAAGTGAAGTACCTCAGGAATGGAAAAACAAACACCACATGTTTGCAGTAGTAATTTAGAACTAACCTGTATGCACACCTGGACACAGAGAAAAACAAACATCATTGGAGTAGACGAAGGTTTAGAGGGGAAGATAAATGGGGGAAAAACTGTCTGTCAGGTAAAATGAATATTATTCTGGTGATGGGCACAGTAATAGCCCTTAATTAAACATTACAAAACATCTGTAACCTCTTTGGTATATTCATATACCAAAACATCTGTAGCCTCTTATAACTTTGAAATTAAAAGATAAAAAAGAACTCTTCTCAATAGATCAATTCTATGCTTAGATAGATCAACCTATTAAAAAATGTTCACTAAGGTCATTTTAAGTTTCTAGTTTATTTGACCTGCCTCATCAGAAGCTTACCAAACAATTCAGTCTAAATTGGTGCATATATTCTGTCAAGCAATATCGAAACAAAACAACTGACTCTAACATCTTAGAATAGTAAAACATGTCATATACATTTATCATCACTCTCAGTAAGAAAAAAAGATTTGGAGTTTGTTATTTTTTTCTACTTATGGAAAACAACGTTTGTGTGAGCAAAATTAAAGTATTCAGTTGACTAATTTAACTATGTCAAGTTAATGAAATCTATTATTTAAAATTTTTTTTTTCATTTGAATTAATCACCCTCATCAGCTAAATTCCATATTGTTACTTATATACACACACACACACTCACACACACACAGATAGGTTTTCAGAATATCTACACTAGGAAGTGTTTTTGTATCAATAATATAATCCTTGAAATTCACTTAATGGTTAATAAGTACATACTTTACCTGTGACATATAACAAACTGTCAAGATTTTACTCTGCGAAAACTTTACAGACATTGTAGATGATGGGTATTGTAATTACAACACAACAGAAAAGACAAAATGGAGTGTTTGGAGAGTCCAAAATTCCTTTCAATCTGCTATTTCCATCTTCTCACAATATAACTCCTCTCTTTGCAACATCACAAAACCTCCACAATCACTGCCCCCATTTCCATTTATCCTAGGAAAATTTATTTAAAACATAAACCAAATAGAAATGAATAGAAAGTTTTCCACTTTCCTAAGCAAAGCATTTCAAATCTTACAAAAATGCCTGTCCTGACCTCTCCTTTTACGTATTGTGTAGGTCCAATCATTCCCATATCTAAATAGGTTATTGATTGTCTTTATTACTCAGTAATATTCTGCCACTAAGGGGTGCCAGCTTTGAAGATTCTTTGTAAGTGATTTTCTCAATTTATGATTGAGAAGGTACACGTTTCATGAGATTATATTAATGATGAATTAGACATGTTGTTTCAATAAGAATTTATAAAGAAAATGTTAAACATATGATTCATTTCTTAAAAATATAATTGAATATAATCCCTGCTATTAGTGATTAAATAGGGTGCCTACCTTCATGGAGTTTTCTGGGTTTACTGAACTTCAAATATTTTAATTAAATATTTCACACTATTAGAAAAATATCCATATGTTCCTAGGTGAAAGCTAATAGTTTTTATTCATCAAATAGTATTTTAAGGAAGAAAGAAATGGCCTAAAGTCCTGATCCTAGGATAGAAAAACGAGAAAGTGTATATTTTAACATGGAAATCAAAGGAGCACTGGGAGTTGAATGAGAAACAATGTATAACGTACATTCTTTCTTGCACAGCCTCTTTCTTCCAAAACATATTTGACTACCTGTGATTTATGCAGCACAATAGCATTTTTTATGACACTTATGTTAATCTTTTTCCCCTTTCCATTACCTGAACATATCAGTATGTTTTCTTGTTGAAATAATTTGGAGTAGTAATTTGCAAATTTTCTCTGACAGCCCTTAAGGTACAATATATTTCTCAAATCAGTAGGAGCCCTTGAAATGTGTTTTCAATATCCCTGCTGTAAATGAAACGAGCCAGTTACAAAGCTGCACGTGTGCAGAAAATCAGAAAGAAAGAATTTTTCACTTACACGGAATTGGATGTTTCCCTAATTATTTGTAACCTAGGGCCATAAGGAAGTTTCTCATTTTAGAATTTGATTTTGCAACCAGAATTATTCTATTCATATGACTGTACTAGAATGAGTTAGGGTCAGGAAAAAAAAAAAAGAGAAAGACAGCCCTGACCAAAAATATATCATTCTTTTTAATACATTTTAAGAATTTTATATATTAAAAGTAATATTTGTCTTTTCTGTTGTGTTGTAAAATGTACCTTCACTGAATATGCATAGAATAGAAAAATAAAACCAGTTTGTCTAATCTAAATTTTGGTGTGTATTAAAGATTTTTGTGTGTGACTAATAGTGCCTATGGCAAGAGCGGGTGATAGGTAATCCAGTTGCTACAGAGTTACTCCACAAGAAGATGGTTGATATTGTATATACCTATAAAAATTCTATGATTATGATATTTTAAATTTTTGATCTTTAAAAAACTTATATAATGATTCACATTTTTTACAATTTCACTTTTGCTCTCAGGGAACCATATTTTAACCATATTGATCAAACTGAAGGTCCTGACGTAGGACCATTAAGGTACAAATTCTTGCTCCCCCAATTATAAACTTTGGCAAGTGGCTCAGTTTATTTGTAAGTTTAAGAAAAGGATATGCTGTTGGCAGTACACATAAGAAAACCCAATAAATCAATGCCTTAAATATGCAAATAGCTAATTTTTTGTCACATAGTTTAATTCCAATGGCCAACACTTCTGGCTTGGGTGACTTAGGTCCTCAGCAATTTAGACTCCTCTCCGTGTATCTCTACTGCCATTCTCAGGCTTCCATCCTCAGGTTCCCATCCTCATGCTATATGATTGTTGCTGGAGATTCAGCGATTATATATTTTATTTCAATGTGAAGAAAGTGGAAAAAGGAATTATATGGGACACAACTTAGCTGAGTAATTTGTTTCCCTTAATAATAATTTATCTGATTCTCAACTTCCACTTACATCTCAAAACTTATTTATTTGGCTATAGTTAACTACTGTACCATTTATTATCATGTACTAACCATCTCAAACTGTGTGGAATAAAATAACAATTATTTTTCTTATGCTTATATTTCTTATGGATTGAGGCAGTGATTTTCAACTGGTGTGCCATGAGAGGATCTTAGGTGTACCACAAACATTTTCAAAGATTTTTAATTAAATTATTTTTGAAAGCATTCAAAACACAGTAAGTATACTCCTTTTAAAACTCTTTTTTGGATCAAAAGTTAAGTGTACCATGGGATTTTAACTTCAG
Organism: Galagoides demidoff; assembly: GCA_963574575.1. Classification (NCBI taxonomy): domain Eukaryota; kingdom Metazoa; phylum Chordata; class Mammalia; order Primates; family Galagidae; genus Galagoides; species Galagoides demidoff. The sequence continues at coordinate 6,689 of CAUYQV010095115.1, forward strand.
GTTCAAATGTACTATGAAATAAAAAAGGTTACAAAACACTGGATTAAGGATTTAGGAAGGACAAAGAAATAGTGGCTTATCTCCATTTCACCATGATTTTAAGAAGAGATGTGATAACATTGAAGGTGGAGTTTGCAGGGGCTGACCAACATTTGTTTGGAAGGAAAAAAAAATTATCTTGTCTGTGTGCTAATTGAAAAGGACCAATAATAGACAGTAGAAACAATAATCAAAATCATAGACATTTCAATTTATTCATCTTTCAAAATTATGATTGAAAAAATTAAAGTTGTGAAGATACTCCACTCTATTGGTGTCAAAAGTGTCGTGCTCAGATCAGATGAGGACAACAATAGAAATTTTTTTTTAGAGACAGAGTATCACTTTGTCACCCCTGGTAGAGTGCTGTGGCATCATAGCTCACAGCAACCTCCAGCTCTTGGGCTTAGACGATTCTCTTGCCTCAGCCTCCTGAGTAGCTGGGTCTACAGGCATCCACCACAACACCCAGCTATTTTTTGTTGCAGTTTGTCCAGGGCTGGGTTTGAACCTGTCACCCTTATTATATGGGGCTGGCACCCTACTCACTGAGCCACACGCCCACCCCAACAACAGAACTTTTGATGGAAATTCTAAATAAATAGAATCAAGATTTTGAAGCATGTTTTGAAGAATTATGGCAAGATATGAAATATCACTTTACTAGCATTATCCTGAAGATACAGTGCAATCAAAGTAATGGCTACTAAGAGGTAAAAGGGGTTCAGTCAAAGCAAAAGGGGACTGACCAAGAGCAAGCTCATGCACCTGTTCATTTCTCTCATCAAACAAGGGAAATTTTGTAAGCATTTCCATGGATAATCATTAAGTATTCACCTTAGAGTACAGCTCCTTCTGAACTTTTTTCTTTTTCTAATCTTAAAACATATTTATAGAGCATCCATTGTTCCTCGGCTAATAATGTAATGACAACATGTAATGCATTGTCATGGTTAAACTCCCAGGACACTCACCTTTTTAGTAATAGACTGAATACCTGGTACAATTGCTTACAACAGTGGCTTGAACATGATAGAGTTCATGTTGAGAAATAAAGTTTATTTTTTAATCTTTGAATATCATTTTTTCATGCATTTTTTTTTTTGAGACAGAGCCTCAAGCTATCCCCCTGGGTAGAGTGCCATGGCATCATAGCTCATAGCAACCTCCAACTCCTGGGCTCAAGCGAGTCTCCTGCCTCAGCCTCCCAAGTAGCTGGGACCACAGGCACCCGCCACAACGCTTGGCCATTTTTTGGTTGCAGTCGTCATTGTTGTTTGGCGGGTGTGGGCTGGGGATTCTAACCCACCACCTTAGGTGTACGTGGCTGGTGCCTTAGCCAATTGAGCCACAGGCGCTGAGCCTTTCATGCACTTTTTAATGTTTCCAACAAAATATTACCTACCTCTATAAGCTGTTATCATAATTAAGTGCAATAATGCCTATTATCATTTCTGGAATATTGTAGAGAAATATGAAGAAAGTCCCCAAAGTCCCATAGTTCTGCACAGAACCCCATTAGCCTTTTGGTGACACATTGACCCCTATGACTAGGGGTATCTTCCACTATATTATTACATTGTAGTGATTCCCAGAATTTTAATATCATGGATCACATACAAAATGATAACATTTACAAAAGCTGGTATTTCAAAGGTTGCTCATAGGCTGAGCAGCCAAGAAAACACCTGACGCAGGCCCAACCCAGTTCACTTGCTTACTGAGGAAATGAATAGCTCTGCACACATTTAATGCACATTGTGCTATTACCAACACTTGTTAGGCCAAGGACGTCTTGCCTATGAACTGCTTCATGTAATTTTGCCTTTTCCCTCCAAGTTAATGAGACAGACCATTAGATTAAAGATTTTAAATTTAACCATGAATTTACATAATCCTGACATCAGTTCAAGTTTCCATGTCTCTATACTCTAGTTAAGTTTGAATTTATATTATGTTTCTGATGGAAATTACTTTATTTCTCCAAGATTCATTATTCTACGGTAAAGACAGTCAAGTAATGATAATTCTGTAGGCGTCTCTAAGACTGCACTTTACGTTTTTAGTGAATTTCTTTCTTTTTAAAAATAGTGTTACGCATCCACTTTGTGTAGAATAAAGGAAGAGGCCGGGAGAAAAGGAGACAACTTCTGATAACCATGTGGGCATCTGAGAAATTCTGCACAAGATTTCAAGGTTTAGTGTGGAGTACTGAAAAGAGGGAAGAGGTTAAATCAAAGACATAGAAATTATTTCAAATTTATGACTTCATTATGAATTCCTGCTTATTCAAACTTTGCAATAGAATCAGGCCTTTCATCTTGTCTGTTTCTACTATGGTCTGAATTGTGTGCCCCCCCCACACACTTAATATCCAATGTGATTGTATTAAGAGGTGGATCTTTTAGAAAATGATTAAGTTGTGAATGTTTTTCCCTCGTGAATGAGATCAATGACCTTCTAAAAGAGAGTTGTCACGTGAGGACACAGTCCTAAGGCACTAGAAAGGGAGAGATCATCCATCATCAGACAGTGAATCTGCTGGTGCCTTCAACTTGGACTTCCCAGCCTTTACGGTAATAAATCAATTTATCTTTTTCACAAATTACCACTCTCAGATATTTTGATATAGTAGCACACATGGGCAAATTTTCTTCTGCAACTTGCCTTACCTCAATCACATTTTTTCTAAAACAAGATATTGTATAATTATCTTTGTTTTATAGGCTTCCGACAAAACATTTTTTGCCAAATAGCTTGTGTAGGTATTTCTCTCCGAAATAGGATTCTGACTCTCACTGTTCTGTTAGCTAAAATGTAAGGTGTGACAATTAATTCTGAGAAATTGTCATGTGTTTAAGTTGATCACATTCTACAAACAACTCGATAAGGTTTTATAACCTTGATATATCAGTGTCTCACCTTCATGTTCATGACATGTGACTGTGCGGTATTCATGGTTTTATGTGTCATCAAAAGAATGTCAGAGCTTGAATTAGAGCAACAAACAAACATTCATAAATTTCTTGTTAAACTTGACAAGAGTGGAAGTGAGTCAGGCATATGTTAGTCCAATTTTATGAGGACAATGCAATGAAGAAAATGGCAGTGTACAAATGTATTTCTGAGGGGAGGGAATGCGTCTCTGACAAGGATCAGGGTTTCTGGTAACAACAGAACTGACAAAAACACTGTAAAAATTCATCAATTCATGTGTTGAAATCATTGGATAGTGGACCTCATAAACATTAGTAGAGAAACAAAAAAAATCTTAACTGAAAATCTTGGCATGAGACAGTCGTGGCTGTAGCATCATGACAATGCACCAGCTCACACAGCACAGTCTGTGAGGGACACCATAGCCAGTAAACAAATAATTATATTGGAACAACTTCCTGGCCCCCCAATTACTTTTTTCTTTGCCTGAAGATGAAGGAAATATTGATAGGAAGAAATTATGATGACATTCAAGACATTGAGGGCAATACAACAATAGCTTTGATTGACATTCCAGGAAAAGAGTTCCAAAACTGCTTTGAAGGATGAACTAGGTGCTAGCATTGGCACATAGCTTTCCAAGGAGAGTACTTACAAGGTGACTGTACTGATATTCAACAATGAAATGTGTATCAATTTTTCTAGGATGATTTTGTGACCTTAATTGTCAGGCCTTGTATTTACAGAGAAATATCTTGTATGAAGTTTCATCATGCAGGAAATCACTATTCTGCAATGGTAGTGTTCAGGTAACCACCTGTTAAGATGTTCCCGAGCTCCTGGAGTTGAAATGCTCACAGATTTACTTAAAATTTTGAGTTATGCTAAGTGGATTTAAAATATGTTAAAAATCAAGAAGAAATAAATACAGCAAGTTGACATAGGAAATGTAAGGAGCAAGTGGAGTGAAATGACCACATTCTGGCTCCTGCATTACACGGCATTCATGTGGCCTGTGACTCTCTCTCAGCCTCAACATCCTTCCCTTGATAGTTATGACAATCAAAGGTGAAGTTTGGGCAAGGCGACTCTGCGGAAACAGAATGTCTAGAGGCAAGTATACTAACTCTAGTGGAAGTATGTGTGGCATCAATGCCTATCCATTGTTATAAATTCCCCATGATTGACATGCTCATGCTTATTAACTACATTTCAGGGACAGAGCACACATGAGTTCCAAACAGGGTCATAATGAATGTCACCAGTGGGCTATGTATTGAGGATTACTTGTGCTTATTAATATTTTATATTGATTCATTCCCTCCATCTCTTTCCATCTATAAAGGCAGTCTTGTTTTTGTCATTATACTACATATAGACCCTTTGTAGTTATGTATCTTTTAATCCACATTATAGGTCGCTAATATTTATTTTCTATTCATAACATGTTATAACTATTCTTTGTCTTTGAAGCTACTTGTTACCATGTATGCTTAATCCTTTCAGAGAGTTTTACCCATTCTATTATTTTTGATAATGTTTAAAAGAATTGAATATTGTTAAATATTAGAGCCCAATGCATTTAAGTAAAATAAGTGTCTGAAACTGACTGTGTTTAATGAGGGAGGACATAGGCACCACAAGTAATCTGAACCCCAGATTGCCCACACTACATTCTGAAACTCATCAGCATTTGTCCTGTTTCAGCTGCCATTAAAACCCCATGTAATTACTTTTCAGTGACTGTTGTTAGGAATAATTTATGTTCTATGAAGGAAAATCACTTCTCTGGTTCCATGGCAAATAGTGCCTTAAATTTTTTCTTTTGCCCTCCTGTGAAGATTGGATAAGGATTCCGATATCCTCTTATGCTATCTATCGTTCTAGATTGCCAGCAGCTTGTGGAAGAAGGATAATGTCCAAGAAGACACTGCAGAAAATATAAACTTTTTTGTGCAGAACTGACTCATTTCTTCTTATACATTTATTGATTACTACTATGACTCAGGTGCCCTTGTAGGTAGGACAGTGAACAGAGGCCTTGTATTCATGCTGATAAAGGAAGCATTGAAATATGTTTCTCAGAGGAGTGTAGTTAATAGCAATAACAAATATCATGCTCCAAAATCTGTCACCTGTTCTGAGCCCATGCTTTCTGTTGTTTTTCCATGCCCATGACTGAGTGAGTCGAGTGTATTAATGAGCTCACCATAGCGGAGGATATGGAGCTGCTGTACCGGGACGTTTTGACTCAAGGACGCAAAGATATCCTTGCCAAATCTCTTACATCTGGTTAGCAGTCTTAGATATCTCACTCTTCCCTTCTTCCCACTTTTCCTTTACCCAGGCACAACTGGCATCAAGGTCTGGCAAGTTCAGACTCTTGCTGCTCCCTTGTGTGTTCCCTCGCAGGCGTTGCCCCTGACTGATCTCTTTCATGATCTGCTTCATCTTATTGTCTGCATCTCAGAGGAGCCTGACTAACTCACTGAACAATCTCAAAGAAACAGTGAAATATAGTTCATGTTAGGTGTTGACAAGCTTATGGGAGAAAAAATAGGCAGCAAAATATAGACAGGGAACACATGTATCTGGGCAGTGGAGGTCATTGGCTGCAGGTGGTAAAGCAGCAATTATGCAGAATGTTTTCCTGAGCCTAGATTTTATATCTCAATCCCTGAGCATTGCTGTGCCAGCTCAAATTCGGGGCCGCATATACAGGAGTAAAGAAACTTTTCTTTCATATTAATAGAAAAATTTTTCCTAGTGATATTACATCATGGTAAAGAAGGGTAATGGAATAATATATGTATGGATCAAAACCAAATTTAAAAAAATAAAAAATTAAAAAAAAATAGGCTCAGAGAAAAGCCAAGAAGCTAAATCTCACAGAGAATAGTGACATTGTATAAAACAATATTGCAAATTTTCTTCTAGATTCTGATATTGGAGTTAGGGAATTTCATTGAGAAACCATGGTAACTTATGATAAAAGAAGTTACTGGTTTACTTTATGCTTTGCATGTGGGCCAGCATACTCACTGCTGGGGAGTTGGTTCCTGTTTACTCAGCTATACAAAGTTTTATCCTTTAAACCAGGCAGACTATCATGATACTGAAACCTGGATCTTCCATGAAGATAATTACTTAATTCCTTTTGTTCTCATTTTTTTCAGTTACATAAAAACTGAATTTATTTTAAATGGTTAGATATTACATGTAAAGAACTTATCATACCTGGTATAATATTACAGCAAAACAAATACTAAATATTATTCTTTAAACCAGGAGAATTTTAAATAATCATAGGCAGGAAAAACGTTGGCAATTCTAAAAATATTGAGAACTTTGCTTTTATAGCAACAGACATTTTAGTTGAATTTAATAATAAAGCTTGATCTGAATATTGACAGAGTATTTCTAATTTCACTATTTAACTTACAATTGTCAGAAGCTCTCAGAGGTGTTTTATGGTATGTATGTTTCCTTTGCTTTTTGTTTTCCTTTAAGTTAGTATTGCAATTATGGTGACTTAAGTATTGTGTGGATAGTATTAAGTTTGCAAGAAAAATCAATAAACTAGTTTTTATTAACTACTTGATTTATTGGTGAAAATAAAGGCTGAGAATCTAGCACATTAAATTCTTACTAACCAATAATTCTTTGGAAAATTGTTTTTGTGAAATTCTCAATTAAAATAGTTGTTAAAAGCATTTTTAAGTTGTTGCCATTAGGGTCCCATAAAAAATCAATGTCACAAAGAATAAGCATGCTTATTGAAATTGTATTTTAAACACAGGTGACCATCTGCTCGCTCAGGCAAAATGGCGAGCTTCTTTATTTACTGTTGGTTTATATAGGGAATCTTGTGCATGTGCACTATACAGCAATGACCTCATTAATATTCATTACAATCACTATTCTCATATGCACAGGACATCAATGACTTCATTCTGCACATGCGCATTGGACATCAATGATTTCATTAATCCATTTAAACATCTTGTGACTACCCGCCTTGTAAGTAGTCCTTTCCTAGTAATCTGATAATCAACCCAACAACATACACCTTTAAGCATAACCCTTTCAACATAACTCAGTTTAACATAACTTAATGGAGAACATGTTGTTAGCCATTACTTCTTTTATTCTTATCTGATGAAGCCTGAGCTTGTGGAGGAAAGAGATGGTTTGAAAGTCTGTTCTACTGACCTTGCTATTTGGAGGCAGTTACTTCGATCTTAAAAATGAGGCATAATTAAGAAACTCCTAGGGCATACAGAAATTTGTGTGCAAACCTCCGCTCCCATGTGGGCCTTAAGTCAGGGGGTTTTTATGTCCGCAACCAACCAGGTCAACCTTAGGTCAGAAAGTTTGTAGGCCCACAACCAACCTGGCCATATGGGATTCTACCTCCATTTCTCACAAGTGTGCCTGCACAAAGTCTTCTCACTGCTTTCTCTCAAACAGCTTTTTTGGCCAGAGGCATATAGGCCTTTCGCCTATGTAAGTAAAAAAAGGGAATTTACAAAATGGAAAGAAGTATTGTAAGTTACTTGAGTTATCTTTTCAATACTAAGTTATCCTGATCATATATTCATAACTCAGGAAACAAATATAATTCAAATTTTATAAATATTTCCATGATCTATGTGAAGCATTAAAGAAATTAAAATTTAGCATTATTTTATTTTGAAATATCCTTTCCATAATACTGAATACATTTTTTTGAATACATCTTAATAAAGAAGCATCATCAAAAAAAATCACACAATTTTAAGACCCCTAGACAGATAAAACTCACATGAAAAATTATATTTTTGGAGAATGAACTTTCCATACCAGAATGTCAATTTTTTTTTCTTTGTGGAGTTATTTTTGAGTTAATATGAACAACTATAAGAGTTCCCATTAATAATGAACTAAATGGCTTTGAGTCATTTTCCACTTAGAAATTGGCACTTTTTGTATATAAACATTAATTTTAAAATAATGTGAATGGCAAAAGACCCGGAATGGCCTAGTCAATACTGAAGGAGAACAAATTTCTTCTACTGGAGTTTAAGATTTACTCTAAAGTTCCAATAATTGAATCTATGTGGTTTTCGTGAAAGAGTAGGTGCAATAGATCAATAGAATAAAGTAGAAAATCCATAAATAAACCCACACAAATATAACCCACTGATTTATAATGAAGGGGCAAAGAAAATAGAATGGAAAAAAAGATAACCTTACAGTAAAGAGTACTGGGAAAGCTAGACATCTACATAATAAACATTAACAATCTAGACACAGATCATCCATCATTCACAAAAATGAACTCAAAAACATTATACATGTAAATGTAAAACACAAAACTGTAAAACCTCTAGAAGATAACATGGGAGTAAATCTATGTGACCTAGAAGGCATGGCCAGACTTTTTAAATACAACACCAAAGGCATAATCTATGAAAGAAATGAGAGACAAACTGGAATTTTTTAAAGTTAAACCCATTCTGGGATTAGCTGAGCATCACATTGGTACTCCAGGCATTGTAAGGAAGAACAACACAGTCTTCATTTGAACCCACTCTCACAAATGTTCTGAGAAGTTTTCTTGTAACATTTCCATCACTTCTCAAATGCTAGAACTTAGTAACAGGTCAGACCTCATGCAAGACAGTGTCTGTGTTGTATTTTTTAATCTTTGGTGGTTATCTTTACAACTGAATTGTTCTTTTGCAATAAAGGGATAAAAACCTTTACTAACGCTCACCTCCTTGTGTTACGACATTGACCTAGCTGTCCCACAACACTGACAGTTCTATCATAGACATGAATAGGGAAAGATCTATAACTTTTTTTTTTTTTTGAGTTTATATTGGACTCAGCAAAGACATCACATTTTGGACAAGTAAGAAGTTAACTTTGCCTAAGTAAATTAATTCAGTTAATAACTAATATCTAATTATTTGAAAAATTCTTTTTAAGTTATTTGATGCAATGAAATCATTTAGCTCACTCAGATTATCTTTATTATAAACAAGTAGATTAACAACTATAGGTTCATAGGTGAAAAAAAAATAAGTAAATTCAAGTTGAGAGTCAGGAGATGGGTTTAGTTCTCATCCAATGGGTAGAATGGACAGGTATGTAGCACAGTTCCTGGGGGAAAGATATAACTACAATTCAGACTTTAACCTCACAAGTGCAAACTACACAGCCTAAATGCCTGGACCCTGGCATTAATCTGAAACATTTTTTAAAAGATCTCACACATACGACATTTTATTTTAATATATTGATTTAAGGAGATTGTATAACGATATCTGAATCATCTTGTCTGGAGATGTGTTTCACTCCTGCTGTTATTCTTTACATTAATTTCTTCCAGGATAATATTCTGGGTAATTAAACAATAAACATTTATCAAGAATCACCTCATTAGAATAAATGGCATCCACTTGATAAAAATTGTCAAATCCACATTAAGGAAACTGTCTTCCTGGTTTGGGGTTAGTAATTTGCCTTGTCATTCACTGAATACTGAATTTGTGTGTCATGTGCTCTCTTATTTCTTAATTTTTATCAGTTCCATTGCACATACATTTATTTAAAAACATTTCTTAAGTGCCTATTTTGTATCGAGCTTCCTATGCATAAGCTTTAAATATTTTTCTTGTGTGCAGCAATTCAGCAAAAAACTCTGAGTATTGAAGAGGATGGTAATCAATTCCACCTAAATCTACAAAGAAGAATTGGACTCAATATTAATTTTGGAAGCTGTCAGCTTGAGATATGATAACCATTGCAGAAAATGCAGGAAAATAACATATAAATGAATATGAATGAGCAATAATGCTGAGTGAATAGGCTATGAAAATGGACACATTTTTCACCAGCATTTTTATTTTTATGGAAATATTAAGTATCCTGTGTTGGAATATGGTTGGTATGGACTGAATATAAAGCCAATCATTCATCTAGAAATTGCAAATACAAATAAAATAGAAATAAAATCTTTTTATGTACCGAAATATTTCTTAAAATGTAAAAACAAGTTGTTGAGTTTAATTCTGTTTTCAGACAAGGTTTTAGATTAATTCAGTGATGCCTGTTTAATTTAGTGAAGAATTCAGGAAAACGGAAACAAAGAACACCTTCAGATTACTAGGTTTAAATTACAATTCAACTTTCTTAATATTGAATTGAATGTGATAATCTGCTATTTTATTTAGAATTATGTCATTAGGCTTTTCTTCTTAAATTGCACTTTCACTCTGCTTTTAAATTGTATACTAGCAGCCAGCCTTGATAACACTTATGGTGACTTAACTATTTCTCTCCAAACACTGAACCATCCATAACAATAGAGATCTCTGCTAAAATGTATCGTTTATTCAGCCTTCAGTTTCTTCCTTTACCTTGAGGTGGAAACTACTTTTCTTGTACACATTTTTAATTCATCACTGTGTCTACAAAGGCTCGCTGTGTTCTTCTCACTTTTTTAGCGCAAACCACCATGTTCTCCCCTGTTGCCTTTTCAGTCTTGATCATTGTTTATACTTGACGTATAAGAATGTATAAGAAATCACAGTGTAAAGAATCACAAGCTTTTTAATACTCTTTGTCTTAAGATTATAATAATGGCTTGACATATTTAAAATATATTATTAAATTAAAAATACAAACATATTCAATTCAGTAAAACAAAGTAATTCACATCTTCTGTACTTTAATGCCACAACATCTGTATTTTCTCCTTAAAGAATTAGTAAGATGATCCCTAAGCCCTTTCACTTTATACTGAAAAGGTGTGTTTTAGCCTCCTGTAATATTCTATTTACTTTATTCAGGGTCTTGTTGATAAAGTATTTTGGAAAAGGAGTTCTTTATTGCTGGAATGAGTTGAATTATGTCCTCAAAAGTTCAGATGTTGAAGTCCTGACCTCTAGTACTTCAGAAGGTGGCCTTATTGGCAATAGGGTTGCTGCAAATATGAGTAGTGAAGATGAGGTTGTATAGGAACAGGCTGGGACCCTAATCCTATATGACTAACGTCCCTACAAAAGGGGTAAATGTGGACACAAGTACTGTATGCATCGAGGGAAAACTCCATGCTAACAGAAAACAGATTTAAGTCATATTCTATAAACCAAGGAATGCCAAAGATTCTTAGCAATCCTTTAGAAGCTAGGAGACAGACCTGAAACAGCTTCTCCCAGAACTCTCAGAAAGAGTCAGTTCTGTCCACATCTTGATCACAGACTTACAACCTCCAGGAGGATGAGTAAATGAATCGACCTAGGTCGCTGGGTTTGTTTTAAAACCCACCGAGTTCACAGTGTTTGTTTCAGCAGCCCTTACAGATTACTGTGCCTCAGACTCACTTAAATATGGTCTTTCTGTTGCACCACTTATAGAAATGACATTTGAAAAGATTAGCATTTAATAGCTAACATTATCATTTATACTCTGACAGTATGTGTATACACATGTGTATCTGTTTATTAAACATTTGTTATATGTGCTCATTTTTAATATCATAGATCAGTCGATGTAAATTTAGTACATTTAATATGCAAAAAGTTAATCTTAGATATTTTGTGTTTTCTGCTTTTTCAGTCAACCTACATTCCACAATTTTACTTAAACTAAAATCTTTCTTCCTAAAGGAAGTAGTAACTGTCTTAAATATTTATAAACTCTTATATTTTTTCTCAATAGAGAAATAGGATATATATAAAACATTATCTATGTGTGTGATTCAATAGTTAGTTTTCACAGAATGTTTCTCCCAAATGACAGTTTTTGTGAAAATTCACTCCCACGAACTATAATCTCTAAAGTTCTAGATTCTTCTTAGATTCAGACAGGACTAATATACACTTATGGCCTGAAAAGATTGTTGCCACTGACTGAGATTTCCTTAACTTTTCCTTCTTTGGGAGGTTTCGGTTTTGTTCTTCAACAGAACGAGTGAGAGTCGATCTGATCATTGCTATTTGTCAAAATTCATCTTATAAGGTCATTTTTTAAATTCTCTTTGTCTGTGAGTCCCTTGAAACTTGAACAATTCATCTGCATAAGTTTAAATATTTTCTAACACTGAAGGCGGTAGCTGGCTTTTAGCAACATATTCCTCTTTATATATATAAAAAACTCTTATTTTTATTCCAGTTTCACATCTCGTATTCTTAAATATTATCTTACTAGCACTCCTCCAACAATAGTTTTACTGCAGATTTTCCTGCTCACAGATTTATTGATATGTTACTTTTTCTACTATTAAAATGAAAATCTGAATACAGAAATAAGTGCTACCTAACTTTAGGTGACTAATAAACATTGTAATGCTTAAGGAAAGATTCTATAAACTAATATACTATTTATTGATATGTAATTTCAGTACTCATTAAATGTTGAATATCATGTCTTTATTTCCAAGTTGAAGGTGATATAAGTCCTTAAGATTGACTTGCAGTAAAATGACCAAACCAATGTAATCTGTCCAATGTTCTCATTTTGTGACATTGCTGGAAAGCCGGGTTTCACCTGCATATTGATATTTCTCCAAAGTTGACGTGCAGTGATGGGAATGAAAGCATAATGAGGATTGGGAATTCCTGGACCCTACTGGAGAGAATTGGGATGCCTCAACATTGGCAGAAAACCACCAGGTAATTAATTTTTTTGAAAAACAAATTGTGTCAGAACTCCAAATATAAGGATTGAATTCTAGTAATAAAATGAGCAATTGAATTCAAGTAATAAAATGAAAAAAAAAAGAAAGAAAAGATAAAAAATAAACCTTCTGACCAAGGATCTGAATTCTGAGAAAAGAAGGATCATAGGTAGCAATTTACACTTTCCAAATGTCAGTATGAATGAGTGGTGAGACGGAGGCAGCCTGCTGAGAAAGCTAAGAATATGAAAAACAAGGGCGCAATGCACTGCTTTCTGAAATTCTTAAGAGATAAGAATGCCTACTAAATTACTGGAAGAAGACTAAAACATAATGTATAGAGTTTAGAGTTTAAATCACCCTAAATATGGAGCAAAAGTTTTCCTTCTGGAAGGACGAGCACTGTGACCATTGCTAGCATTGTCATGTAAGGACTAACAATTCCAAAGAAAGAAGCCAAACCTAGTTCAGAACAGACAACTAGTGTTTGGGGGTGCTAAGAGCTGTAACAAATAGGCCTTCAAAGACCTAATAATTTTGTGCACACAAAGTATGTACATCTTTGTGGCAGTGCAGGGTAGGGTGCAGGCCATGTGCTCAGAACATCCCGCCTTCCCTCTTCCACATTCAGTCAAGGAATTAGATGACCAGAGAACTTTTGGTCTTCCACAAACAGATCTCAAGTTTGCCTTGAGTGAGAGTTTCACCCATCCTAGCTAGCTAAGGAAAAAGAACTTGGAAGACTGAAAAGGATGATTTTAAAGAGCCAGGATTTTCACAGGCAACTGTCACTCCACTTTATTCCATTGATTTAGTCACTTGGCCATACTTGACAATAATGACATCTGGAAAATGTAGGTAATCTATCAACCTTGAAAGGGCGGAAGATTGTAATGTTCGCCAGCAGGTTATCTCAGAAAACTTTTGTGAAATTGCAAAAAACTTGGAAATCTTTTTAATACCTCTAAAACTGTGGAGGTATTATACATGCAAATAAAATTATACATGCAAAAAATTAATCAGAGAAAATTTGTAATATTAACTTTTCAGATAAAAACAAGATTTTCAGCTAGGCACAGTAGCTCAGGCACTGTGTACTGAGCACTTTGGAAGGCCTACACAGGAGGATCACCTGAGACCAAAAGTTCAGGACCAAACTGAGCAGATAACAGGACACTATTTCGTTTCCTAAGAAAAAAATGGCCAGGTGGCGGCACAAGACTGCAGTCCCAGCTAGTTGGCTGAGAGACTAAGGCAGGATAATTGCTTGCACCCAGGAGATTGAAGTTAACACAGAGCTAAGATGATGCCAAGGCACTCTAGCTTGTGGGCAATAGAGAAAGACCCTGTCTCAAAAAAAGAACAGAAACAAAAACAGGTTTCCAACTTAAAACAAACACCATTATAGCTTAATAAAGACTTCCAGTATCATATAAAATTATTTAGAAAATAATTTGTATATTAAAAAACTATCTTCATGAATGGTAACAAAAGTCAGAGAAAATGATAATATTTGAAAATAAATTTTGTCATATCCAGAAATAATAAAAATGGAAATAGTTATATATAAGTAAGTTATACTTTTCCCTTAATGATACTGTGATATTTAAATGAAACTACAGACACAAAAGTATCTGGCAAGGGTGGCGCCTGTGGCTCAAACGGGCTCATACTGGAGGTGGCAGGTTCAAACCCAGCCCCTGGCCAAAAAAAAAAAAAAAAAAAAAAAGTATCTGGCAATAATTTTTCCTCAATATTTTGAAAGCTAAGATATTTTTTGATAAAAACACATCAATTTCTGTATTGTTCATGCAATATCAACCTGTAAAAAAGACATTAAAATTTACTGGCATTAAATTCTTCCATGATAGTTTATGTTACCAAAAGATCAATGTAAATGTTTTCCTAGCTTTAGTGTATATAATTAGCTAATAATTGCCAAAAGGTACTTTAAAAAATTATTTTAGGAGTTACATTTATGAATATGTTTTGTATTTAATTTATTTTGTTGGGGTCAGAGGTCCCAGTTCCCTGAACTCAGTTGACCTGGTTCATCTACTCAGCTGAGCTAGAAAGTTCAACTGAGGCACAGTGGCAACCAAAAGCAAAAGGGAGTGGAACCTGAAAATAAAACTGGAGCAGCACAGGCAGTGTGGGTAGAAGGTAAACGTAACCTACACAAGTCTCAGGTAACAAAGAGAGTTTTTATTTAAGAAGAACAATGAAAAAGTTTAGAGCACTTACAAAGAAAGTTGGAAGTGGATCTCTATTGTGAAGGAGAAAAGGTGAGAGAGAGATGGGATAAAGGTCTCTTCCTATTGGTCGTTGGTTACCTGGGTTACTTCATCCCATGTTCTTATGGGCCCTTCAGACTTCCTGGGTCAGCAGGCCAGGTTTTCCTCCCATCTCCTTTGAAGCCCCTTTTCTTACTGTCCCTTCTTATATATTGTTTTTACATTTTTACTTTTTGTAAGGAGTCTTTCTCACTGTGTCTCAAACACCTGGCCTCAAGCTATCCTCCTGCCTCAGCTTCCCAAAGATCTGGGATTACAGATTTGAATTTAGAATCACGACGCTCTGTAGTTCTTAATAATAAATGACAAATACATTTTTGGCACATTATTTTAAAATTAGTTTCACATTTAATTGTTATAATGGTTATGTTTGCCTTTACCATGTAATCACTCTTTTTGCTCAGAATATTACAGTGTAGTTTATTTTTATGAAAACTCAAGTGTGTTTTTGATTTTTTTAAACTTCATAGCTGCAGTTAATTCATAACACCTTGGAATAGTTTATCAAGTCATTCAATTGGAAAATAGATTCCATCTGAAAAGTCTGCAGTTACCATACCTTTGCATAATACAAGAGCATGATATGAAAATTGGTGTTAAATTTTTACAATTGCAAGTTACAGTGTAACTGGATGAAGGGTAAGTATACAGTGTGTGACTAGATGACTCAGTAATTAAGCTTCTCAATTGAGTTGGAGTTTGTGAATATTCATTATGCAGTCATAAACAGGTGATGAAGGTTTGGGTACCTGAAAGTGGCACGCTACTAAAAGAAATGCATTAAATGCTGACGTGGCTTTGTGATTTTGTAATACATCAAGGGTAAAAGAATTCTGAAAAGTGGAGTGGATGTAGCCAGCTTGACCCAGAATAGAGTGTTTAAACATATAGATAAGAGGTTTCTGGAGAGGGCTCAAAAAATAAGTAAGGGGAATTATAGAGAAATCCTAAACTACCTTAGAGAAAGGCCAGATGGTCAATAGCAGACCATCGACAGAAATCTGAACTTTAAGAACACTGCCAGGGAAGGCTCAGAGGTAATGAGGGCATCTTTTATGCCAAACTGGAGAAAAGTTTGAGAAATGTGGCTGAGAAAGCTGAGCAAAATTACATCCTATAGATATCTAGAAAGCAGAACTTATAATATGAGACAAACTTGAATATATAGTTAAGAAGATTTTCAAGGAAATTGTGAATACACTGCCTGAATTCTTCTTGCTGCTTATGGCAAAATGTGAGACGAGAGAGATAAGCTGAGGTAAGAGTGATTAAACAAAAAAGCAACCAAGCTGAGATTTTGGAACTTTTATCCTCTCCAAGTAGTGGAATTCGAAACTGCTAGCTCAAAGTGTAGTTCAGAGAAAAGGGGACATACGCCTCTACAACGCTCGCTGAAACTTTAGCAGAATCAACACGTCAGAGTATTTGTTCACAACAGACTAAAGGTATGCCTGTAGCTGCTTAATCAAATCAGAGGGATATGAGGAAGTCTGGGGGTGTCGTTCCCTAGGAATATTGAGGAAGCCAAAAATAGAAAAAGATTATAGCAGAAATATCTGTGCAAATGTCTCTTGTCTAAGAGACTGTAAACCAGCGAAATTCACTCAAGGCCTATGAATTTCTTGACGTATTTTTTTTTTTATCAGCAGTAGTGTCATCCAGGACTGAGAGGGACAGAGAGTGGACGAGTGGGGGAGGCTGTTAATCTCATAAATTATACTGACAAACAGATACTGATAAAATATTCAGTTGGGAACATGACTAATTTTTATAAAAGATGAAGGGTAAGTCAGAGAGCAGAAACAAGAGACCAAGAGTCAGAGCTGAAAGCCCAGGACGTGGAATCCAGAGTTCAGAGTGAGTGTCTGACAGCCACAAGGAAGGATTTCAGGTTAGAAAACTTGTCAAAGAATTACAGCTTGAATTTGCCCAGTTGGCAGCAAAACCATGTGTGAAAGTTGGAGACACCAGTTTGAAGACACTCTAGTCAGATCCAGGCAAACTGGGGCCAGGAAGACACAAAAAAGGGGAGCTGATGCTTGCACATCTGAAGATAAAAATTATTTCGAGGATTTTTTAAAATGACCATACAAGAAATTCTCTTGAGTCTTTCACTCATTTCATCCTTTGTGTGGCTTGCATGTTTTGGATATATACATACATTTCTATGACAAGGTTAATCTCTACACCTTTAGAATTGCAGCAATTCAGAGATGCTCTTGAAAAACCATTTGCTCACTAACAGCATCTCCACCAAGGAAATGACATTGACTCTGGCTTTGAGCCTCTGGAACTAATAAACCCTATTTTTAGGCATCTTGATAAATTTCTCCTTTTGCCTATAAAAGCTTCCCTTTACCCCCTCTTCAGATTTATCTATGTTTCCCTATAACTGTGCATCCCAGTCTATAATCTTTCTGCTTCCTCAAAAATAAAATCATCACACATATCATCATAGATATCATTGTCTAACGTCTTTTTATTTAGGTTGAAAATCACTTTGGATCAGTTATTTTTTTGCCCCCTAAATTTTCTAGTTTTTGAAATTACTAAAATGTCCATAAGTGTTGTGGTATGCGTGCCTGCATCACCATTTCTTATCGAGAATGTTGAGTGAGATAAATTTATCTCAAGTCTGCATACAGAGGGGAATCACATTACAGATCTTTACTTAAGGGATTATACTCAGGATTTTCATTTGTACTTAATTTAGATGATTTAGAAAATTGCTTTAAAATTTTTTTAGTTGATCGGATTTTAGACTTTGAGCTAATGCTGTAATAGAGTAAGAATCTTGAAAGCATTGAAAGGAACATAAATATATTTGGTATATGGAAGGATAAAAATAATGATAGCCAGAGAATATTGTATTTTTCTGTGTATAATGTGTACCAACATTTTTGGCCCAAACTTTTAGAAAAAAAATCTTTCTTTTTAATTTTTTAAAGGAAGACTGAAGTGGCCCCACGGTGGTACCTCCTTCTCTCATGAGAGGTGAGGGACATCACAGTGGCTGCTGCCGAAGCCAGGAGCTCCTGACAGTGGATCCCTGCCTGTTCCAGTCTGCCTCATCTTTTATGCAGCTGGCCCCATCTGAGGCCCTTGCTACACCATGCACAGGAGGAAGCCTTCCCTAATGATACCCCAGTGAAGTTCACTGCATTTTCATTTCTGTTCCGTGACTAGACCATGACCGTCTTTGACCATCCAGATCTTGGATTCAGTAACATCAGAATGAATGACCTAAAAATCACCTAAGAGACTGGGTGAACCATACCCAAACATATCGAGTCAACTCTCCCAGAGAAAGATATGGATGTCCTATCCATTAACATGCATTCTAGATGATTCTTCCTACTGGTGAGTTTGGGAAATTTTACCAACTCAGTATCTTGGGGTTTTGGACAAGTCATAGGCTCATAATTATAGTCTCTGGGGTCAGGTACCCCCAAGATTTTGTGCTTTACTGCCAGAAACCTTCACAGACAGAAACATCATGAGGACTTAGGACCAAGGTCACGAAGAGTGGGCTACTAGGAGAACCAGGTCTTAGAAGCCAATCTTCCAGGCCCAAGCTCAGGGATCTTCCTCAATGTGGTGTCCCAAGTGCTTCAGAATGGGGACAGCAGCACAAAAGATTAGGCAACCCAAAAAGGGCAAGGATCTACTGTCTAGACCCAGAGTCAGGTGCATCCAGCCTGGTCCATCACACCAGCTTCCCAGAAAACAAGTTCCCAGGGGTTCTCAGCAGAGTGGTTGTGACCATTTTCCCACTTATGGACATGGATGGGAATAGGAAATGAGAGGATTTGGGGAAAAGGGTCAGCCAGGAGGGAATATATGGGGGAGTTTGAATATTTAGGTTGTCCAGACCACATTTACCTGACACCTAGGATCCCTCCAGGCTTTTCCGTAGCACTGGTTTCCAGGCCTGGTGCTTCTCCTGAGAGAAGGAGGAGCTACTGTGTGGTCACTCTGGGCCTCCTCTCCCCGGAGTCCCATGCTAACCCTCTCCTCAACATCAGCAGTGTGTCTGCTTCCAAGACAGCAGAGGGGGCAGTGTCCAGCACGTTCAGTGGGAGGGCTGCAGGTCCCGGCAACTGTGGTGCCTGTCTGGTGAAGGGGGGTTCGTGCACAGGGACACAATTGCCACCAGGGTATTATTTTGTGTACAGAGAGTTACACTTTAATGCATAAGCATAGATAAAAGAATTAAAAACATTTATATGGATATGGAATTAGTACCACCCATGTACAATATGCAGCCTTATTGTTCCCTCCAACTGTGCACATTATGGGTAGGAAAATACAGTGCACATTTTAAGACATTCTTCATGATTTCTGCCACCTCATGGCACTCCTGTGATTATGATGCATAACCTGGAAAAGGGGATTTTGTACATCTAAATAAGGTTACTTTTTAGCTGATCATAACCTAGGAGTATTTTGTGTGTGATACTAATCACATAAGCATTTTAAAATTGCAGCATTTTCTTTAATGCTCTATTAAGGTCATGCTCATGTACATTCTTTTTTACATATCTGAATATGAGTGGGTAAAGTTCAATGTTAGTTTTAGTCTTCTTTAAATGTTTGAAGCTATACTTTTGTGAAAATAAAATTTTTATACTGTGAATGCTTCCTGCGTGTGTTCTTTAAAATTAATTATCAAATTCTTTTGATATGTTTTGAAATGATTAGTTGTCACCTCGTTTTAACAGGATTAATTGCT
Source organism: Galagoides demidoff (assembly GCA_963574575.1). Taxonomy (NCBI): domain Eukaryota; kingdom Metazoa; phylum Chordata; class Mammalia; order Primates; family Galagidae; genus Galagoides; species Galagoides demidoff. Next base: position 26,358 of record CAUYQV010095115.1, read on the forward strand.
GTGACATTACCTCAACATTCATCTATAAGACTCTCCACGATTCTCCACAACTTGACTCCTTGATATTTGAAACTAATACTAATAAAACATAAAAAGGCAAAGCTATTTTTATCTCAAATTAAGTTTTGCCTGATTATTTCTCTGTCCCCAAATAAGTGAAAACAGAAATAACTAGGTAGTATAGCAAAGGCCCCCTCCACGAGTGTGTTCTGATCCCTGTGTTTGGTGAAGACATAAGGCTGGGGTCCTGAAACAGATTCTCAAATATGTTGACTAAAATGGGATACACATCTCTTGATCCTTCACTCAACAGTCTGGAAATGAATGAGTGTCCTAGGAGAGGTAAGTAATTTCACTCCACAATTTCTCCCATCTTCTGCCTTTGCCATTCTAGAATGTGTGCTATTTCATAGCTAAAGCGAGCATGATTTGATCCTTAATTCTAGTTGGAAAATAAAAAAGACATTAAATGAGTTGTTTAAAAGTGATCTAGCTCTTGTGCACTTTGCTTGCACTCATATTCTGATGACATCAGTCACAGGGTCAAAGTAAGTAGTTACTTGTACCAAATTTATGAAACACAATCTTTGCAAATCTGTGTGCATGGTTAAACTTCCAATACTGTGAAAAATTGAGAGAACAGATCTGAGGAGGGGAGAAAGAGAGATCAACCAGCATTCTGCTATAGTCTCCAGGAAAGAGCAAAACAATCATAGTATTTCAGTAAGTACATTTTCCAACCTCTGAGAAATTCTGAATGACACTGTGATGTGTAAGCTTTGATGTGGTAGCTTTGATACCCTATCATATGAGTGTTGGGTCTATATTTGAGTCATTAACAGCACAAAATAAATACATGGCAGCTTCATTTTCATTTTACCAGCCAGTTTTTACTCTGGATAGTAACATTACCGCCCATAAAGAATATGTGCATAAGAAGGCAGAAATATCTTGGAGTTTCAGTAAAACACTCCTGTAACCACACCAAGGCCTAATGCTACTGGTAGAACCACTACATGAGTGACATTTTTAACATTGACATTTTGGTGAAGTAAATTATGGATGATCAATGAATAAGTAATGATTTATATTTTTGTAATTGGAAGATTTGTCCTAGAAGTTCTTCTCCAAAGTGAGATACCATGAGATCTTGGGAGAAATATTAGGTAATAGAAGAGCATTAACAATATCCAGGGTCATTCTATTTAAAGTCCAGTCTGAAGAGGCACTTTTTAACATAAGTTCACTAAAAACAATATTTTTTCTTTTTTTGAGATGGAGCCTCAAGCTATCCCCCTGGGTGGAGTGCCATGGCATCACAGCTCATAGCAACCTCCAACTCCTGGGCTCAAGCGAGTCTCCTGCCTCCGCCTCCCAAGTAGCTGGGCGCCCGCCACAACACTTTTTTTTTTTTTTTTGGTTGCAG